>CM030365.1:22410237-22692299 GCA_017893485.1 Hemerocallis citrina
AAGGACAAGTGGTGTGATAAGAATACCCTCCTCCATTCCTTTTTTCTGGACCTAATGTCATAGGTACTAAATGAAGCTGCATTTGTTGTGGATAACTTGTGGGGTTGAAGATTGAGATTGGAATTTAGGGAGGAGCGACCAGAGGAAAGTCATGAGAAAATGCGAATGTTGAAGAATACTATTAAGGAGGTTAGTATTAGAGTGGTGGAAGAAGAAGACGAGAGGAGATGGTGCTTAGAATGAAATGGGAATTTCTCAGTTAAATCAATTTACAAATGGCTGAATGGCGGGGGCCACAGAAGTTGGGAGGCCCGGATCATTTGGAAAACTCAGGCTCCATCCAAAGTAAAGGCTTTCGTTTGTTGGTAATGAATATAACCGTTCTATCCAAAATTACTCTTAGGTCATAGAACTTACTAGTGGATGCTAGCTGTTCTAGATTCAACCTATGAGAGGAGGACATCACTCATTATTCTTATGCATATGGCTAGATTAGCTTGTGAGGTGGTTTGTGTGGGGTTTGAGTGTTTGATTGCCCTGAGTCCCACGAACATTTATGAGGTAAATACATATTTAAATCAATTAGGAGAGAGAATAAAGTCATTTGGGATATCTCTGTCGCTGCTACCATGTGAATCATTTGGCTACATCGGGATGACGCTTACTTTCATAATCACATTAATAGACTCCCTGTAATGATGCATAACATTTTTGCTTTGGTTGATGCTTGGGTAGGTCGGGTAGGGGTGAAAAAGAGACTATGTATAGATGGTACCAAGTAGTTCTCACTGGGAGGGAGGATGATGGCTCAGCAAAAATTGTGTGTCGATGACTCTGGTTTGTTGGCTGCTTACAATTTTCAATGTAGTTGATGTTGTCGTATTTGGATTTGGAGAACTATGGTTGATGTTGTTGTTTCTTTAAGTAGTAGACTGTTGATGCAGTAGTTGTTGTTGGAACCTATGTTGATGTTTTGTAACCCTTTAATATGGCTGTTTCGTTAAAGCTCATTAATGAAGCTGGTGACCATTGGTCACCTTTTACTCAAAACAAACCAACAAATATTATACAAAACAAACATTACCAAGCCCTACGTTTTTTTTAATTTTATCTAGGACTCCAGTCAAATCCAACACCCAAAACCCAAACTCAAACTGAGCCAAAAATACAGAACAAGGATATTTTTGTTGCATATAAATGAAGAGCACCTTTCCATTATAACTAACGGACCTTAATGTCGTACCCACCTTAAGTGGTTTACTACATTAACAAAAACTAAAGGTGGGTTGACCAAAAGTGCAGGTGGATCAAATGCTTTAACCGAATAATACAAATGGATTTCTCGCAATTAACCCATATATTAAAATTGGGCCCTAATAGCATCTGTAGTCGTTTGTTAAAAAATGGGTATATGGCAATTATAGAAATAGCAAATATGGGATTGTGTTGCAGTCGTCTATACTCATAAATTGGGGGGTTTTTTTTTGTGAACAAACGACATATGATATACCGTCCCATTTTTTCCTCAAATTTTTGGAAAATAATAATAATAATAATACTAAATTTTGGGGAAGGACGATCTACCGTCCCATCCCTTTTTTGAAACAGTTTTTTAATAATAATAATAATAATAATAATAATAATAATATTATAATAATAATAATAATTATTATTATTATTATTATTGGTGAAGGACAGGATATTATATCCCGTCCGACACAGTTTTGTTTTTTTTTCCCAGACGGTAGATGATATACCGTCCGACCATTTCCAAAAGTTTTTTTTTTTGTCTCCGATGACAAATGATCTACCATCCGACTAACAAACGGTAAAACATCATCCGATTTCCAAAATATGAGAAAAGCCAAATCCTCCTCCAAATTTGGCCGTCTCTTGTTCATGCCATACCCAAAATATGGGTATATAGACGAGTACAGATCGTTTTTTTTCTTCGAAATATCCAATTTTTGGATATATAGCCAACGACTACAGATGCTGGAATGGGATACCCATTCTAGGTGGTTCATTGTATTGACTAAGAATACAATACTTTTTTTTTTACCAAATGGTTCAGGTGGGTTTCTGGGAATTAACCTTATGAAAGTTTACTGCAAACTAATAATATACACAGTTTCTCAGTTTCTGCATATGTGGGCATATCACATTTTTTTATTATGTCTTTTATGCGATTTTGACTGTAGCATGCTTACACAAAGAGTAAGAAGGCAAAGACTCTGTTGTGCAGGCATCCAACTCATATCTCCAATTCCTGAGAGGATCTAAAGTACAGAAAGTACAGATGGTGCTTGAGTTTGTCAAGGAAATGCCTAACAGTTACGGTCTGAAACATCTGAACCCTGTTGGTGCCCTCTTCAGGATTGGGCAACTCATGGTCGTTTTAGGAGTAATTCACAGTCTCATCCCGGTATGTGCAAATTTCAGTAAACCTACCACAGATCACAGATTTTACGAGTTTGTAGATAAACCACCTTATATCTTTCATTTTTTGGCTAGCTAGCTGGGTTTACTTAAAGAGAGTCAAGTCTTATTCTTTCCGCCACATGGCATTTGTTTTTCAAGTTTTATAATTCTCCCCCACATGGAATTTTTTTGTGTTAGACATTCTTAATTACTTTTATCTACTTTGATATTATCTTAGGCCATATATTTCATATTCGATCCAAACTACCCTCACACTAGAGCAAGAAAACCGAAAAAAATTTATTAAACTAATTTGAAAGACTTAACATTATCTTAGACCATACATTTTTCCCTCTTAATAATAATATGGTAATAAAGTTTTAGTTTGAAGAGTTAATTCTATATACCTCACTCACAAATGTGCTAATTCCATATATCACACTCACAGATCACCATTTTCCAATAAGTCATTGACAATTTATGATCTCTTCCCATAAACTAACTCTTAGAAACCACTATATCCCAATAACTCATTCACAATTTAGGATATATTCCCAAAAATTACTTATGTTTAATTTCAATCACTTTAAAATGAGTTAAGCTTTAACCCGAGTTTGAAATGACCATTCTGTCTTTTGATAAGCCTTAACTCGATCAAGATAAAGGGCATAATGGTCATTTCAAACTCGGGTTAAGGCTTAACTCAACTTAACGTGACTGAAATTAAACATAGGTAGTTTTTTGGGAATATATCCTAAATTGTGAGTGAGTTATTGGGATATAGTGATTTCTGAGAGGTATTTTGAGAAAATATATCCTAAATTGTGAATGAGTTACTAGGAATAATTTGGGAGTCAGTTATATGGAATTAGCACATTTGTGAGTTAGGTGTATGGAATTAACCCTAGTTTGAAATAAGCTTGATAACTAATCTACAATATTTGCTTTAAATATGAAATGGTTGGGAAATACGATCTAATAGGTTGGGGTTCATGAAATGTGATGAAAATATGATCTAATACGTTGTGGTGTAATATGTTGAAAATACAATTTATTACAGATGATTCAGATCTATGTAATAGTGTTTAAAAAATCTAGAATAAAGTTTTATTTATTGTTAATTGCAAGATTATTATTCATATGTTGTTCAACAAAACTACTTTTTTCTATTCCACTAAATTATTTTTTTTTTAATTTGGTATATAAATTGGAAAACTGGTTTTCTTCTTTGTTGTTTATCTACCTTCGAAAAGTGAGAAACTTTGTAGTAAAAAATAAAGTAGGAAAGCTAAAATTTTAATTTTCACATCATTATCGCAACAACTTGAAAATCATGAACATGGTCATTCATGCATCACACTGGTTACATGCTAATTTACCTAATATTTCTCACTAATAACTATTAATATTTAATAGTATTTTTATACATAATTAAAAAATAACTAATATAACTAGGTTAAATTATTCCATTAATAACTAGGGAAATTTTAGAGAAAAAAAACACCCCACAAAGGCGACATAAACTATCATATGCGTTCACGTGATCTGTTTTTAAGTGGAAGTAGTCAAACCGCAACCATGTTTGTTAAATAGGTAGCCAAACCTTTAAAAAAATATGAGGTGGGTTATCTGCATACTCATAAAACCAGATTTACTAATATTTACCCTATAATATTTGACATTATAATATTTTTAATTCTTTATTTTATACAACAATGAGTTAAAACTCTAAATGACCTAAAATCCTGGTTTTATTATTCAAAACTAACTATAATTTACATGATTTTATGTAATAAATGTTTTTTCTTCGCTCCTCTTGATGGCTAATCTTTTTTTTTTTTTTTTTTGAGGTCAAAGATGGAATAAAGCCATCCTGTTTTATTAATAAGAGGTTAATAAAACAACCCTGGTGTACCGGGAGTCCACAAAAGTACAATGCAGGAAATAATAAAAGTACAAACATACTCCCCCAACAAATCCTGGGGGTGGGTCTAACTATCCAAACATCAAGCAACCAAAGAGCACAGTAGGTTGGTACAAAACATAAAGTGGCAGAAGCTCTGTCATGACTGGTGAAGCCAGCCCCTCAGTCCTGTGTCGGCCCGAACTCTACCTCCTCATCGTCAAACTCCTCCACCTGGAAAACTCTGGCTATCCTTCCTCTTGCCCCCGTGGCCGCAGCTCTGGCCCAAAAAGAGATAAGATGCATGATGTGAGTAACACCCAGGTTGTTGCCGCAATTGCGATGTACCAAACATCCTTCATTTCTTGGCGAATCGATGCAAATTTGGGGTCAATCCACAAATCCTCATATTCGCAGGGGTAGTCACCTGTTCCTAGGGCTCGGAGTACCTCCACCATGGTTGCCTTACTTCTTGGGTAGTGAATAAAAAGGTGATTTAGATTTTCCTCATGTATGTTGCAGAAACCACAGTTGGTCGCAATCTGTGCTTGTCTTTTGGCAAGGTTCTGTCTCGTGAGGATAGCATTATTGAGCACTAGCCATAAGAATACTCTGACTTTAAGGGGGGGTTTCGCCTTCCACAATACCTGAGCCCTGCTGGGTCTGCATCCGCGATAGTGAATTCGATAATACAGAAATCTGACCAAGAAAGCTCCCTTGCTCTCGAGTCCCCAGCGCATCTGGTCTGGGCCTTGGGCGCACCTTGCGCCTGCCCGTGTGATGTGTGCTTGCATGCCAAGCAATTGCTGACGTAGTTCTGGGGTGAGCGTTCCTCGGAACGTCAGCCTCCAACTTCCTCTTTTCCAACCCTCGGCTACGGACATATTCGGTCGACTCGTCTTCTCATACAGTTATGGGAATGTGTCCTTAAGGGTATGGGCACCACACCACTTGTCCCACCAGAATCTGGTGGACCGTCCATTGCCGATAGTCGACGTAACTGCTGTATTGAAGGGTCCGCTAGCCTTGGTAATTCCTTTCCAGAGGCGTGAAACTTTAGCCCCTACTCAGAAGCCTAGGCTTCTTGTGCCTTTCCCCCGTAGATAAGGTTGAATGAAATTCTGCCAACCTTCCCCGCTGTTGTGGAATACCTTCCACCACCATTTTCCCAGAAGGGCGAGGTTCATATCTCTAAGGTCGATGATGCCTAACCCCCCATGCTTCTTCTTCATGCAAGCGATACTCCATTTGATCAGGTGGTAACCTCCCTTATTTGAATCTGCCCCCTTCCAAAGAAATCTTTTTCGGATCCGGTCAATCCTCTGGATCACCCATATTGGAAGCTCAAAAAACGACATGTAGTAGACTGGCAGATTAGACAGCACTAAGTTGATGAGTACCACTCTACCCCCGAGCGACAGAGATTTACCTTTCCAACCAGACAGTCTGTCCTCCACCCTGTCTCTGATAGGCTGTCAGTCCGATTTAGTCAGTTCCCCTGGTCTGAGTGGGAGGCCCAGGTATTTGATTGGGAATCCTTCCGTCATACAGTTCAATATAGCAGCATGTTCCCTTGTTTCGTCATCGGATAGGGAGATTGGAATCAGTGCACTCTTGTGAAAATTTATCCTGAGCCCTGACCAGACCTCAAAGCAGTAGAGGGTCCCTTTAGAGCAGACTGTTTCTGGTCTGGACCCATTACCAAAAAGTAGGGTGTCATCTGCGTATTGAATGATCGTACACCCTTGATTAGACGTGCTAGTGGCCACCGGCGTAATCCAACCTTTTTCCTGACAATTCTCCAGCATACCCCTCAGCACATCCGCTACGATAGTAAATAGGAGTGGAGATAGAGGGTCCCCTTGTCTGAGACCTTTCCTGCAAGGGAATGGTTGCCCAGGCCGTCCATTCACTGATATAGCCGTTTTACTAGTCTGCAAGCACTGTCTGATCAAGCTTATCCATTTATTCCCGAAGCCCCTTTCCCTGAGAGCTTCCAACAAGCACTCCCAATCGACTGAGTCATAAGCTTTCTCAAAGTCCAGCTTAAGGAGGAAGCTCTTAGAGTTGCTCGTATGGCAGCAGTGGATAACTTGCTCAGCCGTGGCCACACAATCAAGAATATTTCTGCCCTTAGTGAAGCCCAATTGAGATTTGTTGATTAGGCTGTCCATAATACTTCCCAAGCAGATGGCTAGGACTTTTGAAATAATCTTAGCCAAACAATTTATGAGGCTAATCGTCCTAAAATCTCCCACTCTCGTCGACTCCTCCCGTTTGGGTATCAAGACGACTTCCACAAAATTAAACATGCCCAATCTGAGATTGTTGTTAAAAAAGTCTTCCAGCAGCGCCATATAGTCCCCTTTAATCTCTTCCCAGAATATTTGGAAGAACATCATTGGGAAGCCATCTGGCCCTGGCGACTTGTCAGCTTCCATGTGCCTGATGGCTTTTTAACTTCCTCCTCCAAGAAAGGAGCTTCCAGGGTGGATAAAGATATCGATGACTCGATCTGGTAAGACTGCCAGAAATCATTCCTGAGTGAGACCCTGAAGTCATTCTTCTTCCCCAAAAGATCCTTGTAGTATCCTTGGAATGTTGTGGAAATCACTTGTTCGTCTTGCACTGTCCCTGAGTTTGTCTCTAAGGATAGGATGAGGTTGGACCTGCGTCTTGCACTTGCCACTCGGTGGAAGTAAGCCGTGTTCGCGTCTCCCTCTTTGAGCCACGAAATCCTTGATCTTTGTTGCCATTTGATTTCTTCCAGCTTATAGAGATTGGCGATGTTCTCTCGGAGCTCGAGAAGTCTGTTTCTTTCCTCTGGTGACAGAACTCTCGTTTCTTCCACTCTTTCTAGTACATCAATTCCTTCTAAAAAGGAATCTTTTGCACCCCAGATGGTCGAGAACCTAGCTCGATTCCATTTACACAGGCGCTTTCTTAATCTGCATATTTTTTCACACCATCGGCCTGCAGCATCCGTGCCAGTCACTGGGAGTGCCCAGTTTTCCATCACCATGTGGTGAAACCCTTGAATCTCTAGCCAGTCCTTCTCAAATCTGAATTTTCTCCGCCTTTGGGCACCCTGCATCCCGGAGTCAAGAAGGATTGGGGTATGATCTGACGTGGGTCTAGGTATCGATCTAGCTGTTGCTAGAGGGAACTTAGCCTCCCAATCCATCGATACAAAAATCCTGTCCAGTTTTGCCATTATCGGAGCAGACTGCATGTTAGACCACGTAAATAGTCTATTATTAATAGGGATATCTATCAACTCTAGGTCCGTGATCATCCTATTGAACTCAGCCCTGTGCTTGTCGCTGGAACCTCTTCCCTTGTGCTCAAAAGCAAATCGGGTAATACTGAAGTCCCCTCCGACAATCCAGGCACCCGGCCAATGGAGTCGAATATTGACCAGCTCTTGCCAAAAAGCATCACGCTATGTAGCCACGTTCGGCCCATAAACGACAGTGATCGTCTGCAAATACTTATTAGATCGTCGTTCCAGCCGTGTAGTCAGAGAGAATGTACCACTGTAAACCTCAGAACAAGTGAGTAGATCCGGGTTGAAGCTAATGGCAATTCCCCCCGAAGCTCCCGTAGATGGGCGCAATACCCATTCCTTGATTCTGTTCCCCCCTATTCTCTTGAGTTTGGCCCCATGCACAAATTTGGTCTCCTGTAGCCCGACCACTTCCGCCTTGGATTTAGTGATAACGACCCTCACCATATCTCTTTTACCTTTATCCCCCAGCCCCCGGACATTCCAAAATAGTGTATTCATTGGGGAACTATGTCCGAGATGACCGAATGTGAGGGAGTCAGGCTGGTTTCGCCCTCAGAGACAACAATCTCCCGAGAGATGGTTCCTAGTCCCTTAAGATCACTAGACTTAACCCTCTCAGTTTTCCAATCCCTAATTTTATTAAGAAGTAAAGCGTTGAGCTCTTTATCACCGACTTCCAAACCACAGGTTTTGGCTAAAAGAAAAACTTCAGAGTCTGACATGAAATTTAAAATATTAGCTAAAAAAAGTTTTGTGCCTCCATCGTCGTGTTTAGCCGCTTTGGCGACCGCTGCTATCTCCAAAAAGTCATCCAAGGACTCCGCATGAGCCCTCTTAGGCGACCGCTGCACCCTGAATCCAACCGTCCTATGAGACGATCCAGTACTGTATCCTGGAGCCGACTCTGGCCATGTGGACAGAACCATCTCTGGCGAAAGCTCCCTTTGTGTATCCGCAATAAATTCTAAATCCTCTGATTCCTCATCTGTAAATAAGAAGTCAACGTCCAGGTTCAGACGCCCTTCTAGGTCCTCATCACTATCTGCATGCTGATTTTGAAGTTGTAGATTGGACTCTCTCATTGTGGACTCCTCATTGAGCCCACAAGATGACGAAGGCACTTCAAGCACAGGGGTGTTCACTTTGGTGGACCCCTCAAAGGGCCCACACTCCGTTTGCTTGGTCAAGACAGTAGAGCCACTAGTGGTAGGAGCGGCAAGAAGCATCTTGGGCTCCTCTATAGGCCCATAAACTCCTATGGGGCTCACACCTACCCCACCTGCAGAGGATAAAAAACCCTCCTTACTAATAACACCTCCGCGGTGCACCACACCGCTCGTCTCTACTAACCCGCGGTGCAGCACACCGCTCGACACAGTCTTCAAAGCGACAACCCCACTGTCGCATGCGGTAGGCATACCCCCCTGCCACGTGGCGAAAGCGGAGTGGGTGAAACCGCGGCAGTTGCAGGCTTCGCTTTTATCGATGATAAAGGCGTACATGTCGAAGCTTTGAGCGCCAAACTCCTTTCCTCTTTCTCCTTAAGGCTCCTAACGAGCTGGGACTCTTCTTCTTCGTTGGCTTCTTTCCCACTTTTGGGCTTGCTCAGATCTCGAGCATCAACCACCCCTCTCTTCTCACTTCCCTCTGAGCCCTCCTCTCTGTAAGCGAGCAGCACTCCGCTCGTCTCTTTCCCTAAACAGGCCTCTGAGATCTGACTCCCTGGTTCCACAGAAGCCACTTTTTTCCCCTTTGGTGCTTTCCACACCTTTTCTACCCACTCTCTGGTAGACTGAGCTTTCTCTATTGGCTTGTACTCGACGCTGGGCTTGTCCCTCACCAGCTCTCGACCCGAAGCATGCTTGTTGCAGCGGGGTTGGTGACTGCCATTTCGGGGGCCTACAAGCCCAGTCTCCCTTCCCAGCTCCTCAGCCTGTCCCCCTTCAGTCGCCTTCAGGGTTTGACCACTTTGCAGCGTTCTGTTGCCACTTTGGGTAATCTGCTCCTTGCCTTTTTTTCTGAAAAGCTCTTAATGTCGAAAAGTTTACTAGATCTAGGCTAGGGACCTCATGGCTGTTGGATCCCATGGTCTGGCTCCGGAGCCAATCACCGGCGTCCCTCCCTGCCCCAAGCCTCTCTGATCCCTCCACTGTTGCCTCTTGGAGCGCTTCCATCTTTCTCGCTACCTTTATCACCTCTCGATGGGCCCTCTCCACCTCGTGGGTACCATCGATGGTGAGCTCCCAAGTTGGCGAAGTCACCTGCTTGTAACTCCTACCGTCTCTGAGAGAGGATGGCGGAGCTGGGGATGTGATGGAGGTGTGATCTAGCTCCCTGTCTGCACATTTTACGAGGACGAAGCGTATGAGGTAGGAGTCCTCGTATGAGAACACTTTTGCAAACCTCAGCATCAAGGTGATGTCCCTACATCTTATCAACACCCTCGCCGAAATAATTTCCGACCGACGAACAGTCTTCTCATCGATTTCTTCCACTGTTCCAAAGTCGGAGACAATCTCTTGCAAAGCCTCCTTCTTTCAAAAATGTAGTGGAACGTTATGGATCCACACCCAGTATCTATTCCCTTGAGGTTTTTCGGCACCGAAACTTGGTGACCAGGCTTCAAAGTCCAGTTTGAAGTGTCCAAAGTCCACTGCAGCAGCTCCGGTGATCTCTAACATTTTTTGCGGTGACGGGAAGGAAACCAAGAACCGAAGGGGGCACATTCTCTTGATCACCCAGTCACGATGCGCCTTCATCGGCCATCTCTCGTTCAAACCTTGGAGAACATGGGCCTCCGATGGTCTTCCCGCCTCCACACGTGCCACTGCGCACCACTGCTTGAGCCAATTTTCCTCCGCCTTTATAGTAGAGAGACTGTTAGCTAGCTTGATCGTCGCTGGGTTGTCCGGGGATTTACCCCTATATACTCTCCTCTCTTCGTCGTCATTGGAAGCGATGACATTGGTGCAATTGTAAGATAAATGCCTCCACTTCAAACACCTAAGGCAGCGCACATCTTTGGTGCAATCCGTTCGGTAGTGACCCAACTCACCGCAGTTAAAGCACGGCACCGGTTTGCGCTTACCTTTTCTCTGATGTTTTTTAAATTCCATTGATGTCGGCGGTGGGGACTTTGATTTTCTTTTTCTTTTGTGAATCACTTCTTGCCAACTTTTCACCTCTACCCCAACCGGAGGTAGACTCTCAACCTCCACGGCTCCACCGTTTGGACCCCTTCTTTGGGCCCATACAACGGTGGACCCTGGATGGCTTGTGGTCGGCTTCCTAGGCAGTAGCGGGTGGGGGTTGACGGAGGGGGGACCCGGAAGTCGGGGTTGGAGGTGCTTGGGGGGACTCCTCTTCCCCTCCTATAACCTCCCTACACCTTTGTACCCCACCTTCACCCATCCAGCTTGTAACCCTCCCCCTTCTTTGTGCTCGCCGACCTTGATGGCTAATCTTGACTACCTCATTGGTTATGTCAGCATAGGCAAACACATGGGACAAAATTTAATGTTCTACTCTTCTAAACGGCACATAGGTTCCTTATTTTTCTTTACATTTGTTTTTGTTTTGTTTTTTTTTTTTGTTTTTTTTTTTCAGTTCGTTTCTTTTCAATAGACATCCTTAATTTCCTCATTGGTTGAAGGAGATACAGTAAAAGTATAAGAGCATAAAAAAATTTCAAATAAGGCAGTCACGCAATGAGATCCAGGTTCACTATACACCATATTTTGGTTATACTTGAACCCAAGTGCTTTCACGACTTCATTCAGAGAGCTTCTAAGATGGCAATAAACATAACACTTTAAGAAGAAATAGGAACATTGGTCTCTGCTGATCAATTGATTGCATATGTATCAGTTTTCTATGAAAGCATGTAGATTACATGTATCTTTATTGAGGAACTGATGACACTGCTGGATAATATATGTGCATGCAGTTTTTGATGATTAATATAATCTACGAAAAGCAAAACAATCTGAGGATGATAATGAAAATGCATGGCCTTGAAGATGGCCCCTTATTGGATAATAACCTACGCTTACTTATTAATCACATCAACCGCCTACGTCCTACTTTTGCTGATATTCGGTTCCATTTTGGGTATGTACGTGTTTACAGCCTCAAAAGTAGTACTATATATACTATTAATCTGTGCTGTCATAAATATCTGAATAAATTGTATATGTATTGTATTCTAACAGGGTTGGATATCATCGCATTAAATGACTACAGTATTCAACTCGTATTCTACTTCACATGTATAAATCTGCAAATTGCATTTATTCTGTTGCTCTCAACATTGTTCTCAAAGGTGAAGACTGCATCAGGTTTAAGTCAACATTCTTCTAAACTTGTTTTCAGAAATTTTATATATTAATAGAAATATTGCTTAGTTTCATTTTAAGGAATTTTTTTTTTCTAAGGGCCTCAAATTAACTGTGATCTTTCATTCGCCTCTTTATGTTACTTTACTGTTTACACATTATACTTTTCACCATCAATCTAAAAAAATAACTTGTAGTATTTTAATTAGACTATTATTGGACGAAAATAAACTCTGAACGAAGTAATTGTTAAACAAATATCTCTAATCTCTAATATTATAATGGGAGAGTAGGGTTGTCCTTTGTAGACAACCTGTTATTTGTAGACATTCAACCATCTAATCCCGACCAATCATTTTTAAGCAGAAGTTATATTAACCATTCATTTACTCAATTGTTGTTAGTTACCATAATACCTTCAAAGTTCAAATTTATTTATGACATAATTATTTACAAAAGTGTCACTCATATAAAATAAAAGTTTGTACCACTAGCGGTTTTGTAAAGGGTATGTGTTGAGTAAAGAGATGTCTTAGGTTCGAAGCCAGATTACGTCTTATTATTTATTATATAAAAAAATTTAATTAGAACGTGCATCGCACGTGCAGATTACTAGTTATTTTAATTAATGGGAAAGTTTACTTCCATTAAATTAACTAGTAATTTACACGTGTAATGCACATCTTAATAATATATATTTTTTAAAGTAAAATTTTTGACGTAGTATAGCCTCGAACCTGAGATCTCCTTTACATTAGATATTGTGGTTTTAATCGGTACGTGCAGTGCATATTTGTTTATTTGATTTCTAATTTAAACATTTGTTGCACGTGTTGGGTTGTCTACAAACGACAACTCCAACTCTCCCATTAAAATATTATTACTAGTATTTATACGTGCGATGCACGTCTTAATAAATATATATTTTTAAAGTAAAAATTTCAACGTAGACTGGCCTCGAATTCGAGACCTCTTTTATATTAGTTATACACGGACAATGTACGTCTTAATAAATATTTTTAAAAAAATAAAAACACTGACGTAGTGAGGACTCAAACCTGAAACCTCCTTCATATTAGTTATGTACGTGCGTCACACGCATTGATAGATTTACAAAAGACACTAAGGCATTCTCCCATTATATCTATAATAGTAACTGCACGTGCAATGCACGCTTTAATTAATATTTTTTATATAGTAAATAAGACATTCCTTTACTCATTAAATACTCTTTATAAATTAATCCTAGTGTTACAGACTTTTATTTTATATGAGTGACATTTTTGTAAATAATTATGTCGTAAATAAATTTGAACTTTGAGGGTATTATGGTAACTAACAACGGTTGAGTAAATGAATGGTTAATATAACTCCCACTTAAAAATGAATGGTTGGGATTAGATGGTTGAATGGTCTCCCACTTAAAAATGAATGGTTGGGATTAGATGGTTGAATGGTTATCTACAAATGACTACAAATGACAACCTCAACTCTCCCATTAACCTATATATATATATATATATATATATATATATATATATATATATATATATATATATATATATATATATATGCATGCTAATAGGAGAGAGAGTAGGAGAGAGAGTATACCCTTTTTTTCCTTTTTCTAATTTAAAATAGAGAAATGAGAGTAAAAGTATGGATTTCTATTTAACTAACACTTACACTACGCACAATTTTATTAAAAAATTAAAACGAAATACAAACTCCAATCTCTCAAACAGTCTCTTCCCCTCCCACTTTCTCAATTTCACAAAATCTCACGTCTCTTCCCAAACCCATCCTCATCCCCATCCCCTAACTGAGAATTAGATTTTTAAGGAAACATAATTCATAAAATTATTTTTATATGATTTTCTTAGTCTATCATCTTTATCCGAACATGTGCTATAATACACGGTTTATAATGGATAACTTATTTACTGAATGTTAATGATGTTATAATATACCTGTTAACATAAATTAGTTGAATTTGCAAAAATTGTTTGCATTTTTTAACTTTAGTAATATTTAATTCGATAATATTATGGTTTGACAGTGATTCTCTAAACTATCTGCTTTTATGATGATAACAATAAAGATTTCGGTAATGATATTCATAAGTTTCTCTCAATTCTCTTACGTTTTTTTGAGTTCTATATAATTTTATGAGTCCCTCAAAAAGTTAAAAAATTATAAAAATTTAAAAATTTAAAAATTTTAAATATTAAAAATTTTAAAAATTTAAATTAACGCTCCTTTATGGTTTTTCTAGCATTGGTATCGGGTCGGGTCGGGTCCTTCACTACCCGGACCCGGACCCGGACCCGATCCCTTACGGGTCCAAAAATTAGACCCGGACCTGGACCCGTGAGGACCGGGTCCGATTCCGGGCCCGGATCCTATTAAAATATTACTACACGTTCGGGTAGGAGCGGGAGTGTGAGCGGCGAGTGGGGGCGGCGAGTGGAGGATTTATAATAGAGGAGAGAAGAAAAATGTATGAGTTTTACGTTTGGAAGAGGAAGATTTAGAATTGAGAAGGAAGGAGGGGAGGGATGAGGATAGAATATTTATTTTTATGTTGATTTTTTGGAATTTTTTTAACGGGTCCAGATGCGGGTCGGGTCTCTTTTGAGCGGACCCAGATCCGGACCCGAAAGTACAATGGGTCCCATTTAAGGACCGGACCAAGACCCGGATAGGCCGGGTCGGTTCCGGTCCAATGCCTGGTCCGGATCGGGTCCGGATTTCGGGTATTTATACCAATGCCAGGTTTTTCCCGTTTCTTCAAATCAATTACCTGTATCTATTCCTCCCATCTTGTATCCTCTAACTAACTAGACTACATGCTCCTGAGACTCGGCTACACCTCTTTTGGAAACGATAAATCCATTTGGGGTTTGGAAATCCTAACTTCAATGCTTTTACAAAGATTTGGATAGGAGGAAGACATTGAAAATCAAGAAATTGAGAAAGAAATATGAGAGATTTCTGCACCAAACAACTAAAGAGAGGAAAGAAAGACACAGATTAACAGATTTAAAAAGCTAAGGTTTAGGAATATCCCGCTGGAATGGATGATTTGAAGGATAAGAGTTGTGGAAAAATATAATTGGTTAATGTCTTTTAATCAAAGCAGGAAAGAAAGATGAAGGATATAAAGGGATGGGGAGAACTAAAACGTCATCATTTAATAAAGGGAAATACAGAGTCAACAAATGAGAACGGTTAAAAAGTGTTGAAATATAGTAATTGTATATTCTGTTTCCTAATATAGGAAACAGATTCCCCCAAATCTCTCATCTTTCCAATCTTCTCTCAATCTCTTTTCTTCTTCTCCAAGAATGTAATCCTTATATATAGATGTATACAGTGAAGAATAAACAACAACAACAAGAATAAGAATTTTTCCCCAAAATTATTTTCTTCATGGTATCAGAGCCTAATCAGATCTAGACAAAGTGAAGACGAAGAAGAGGAGGCTTATCACCTCCATCTTGATCTGATCCCGTTGTTGATCCCGTCACCGATCATCGACTCCGATCCCGTCAGATCTCATCGCCGAAAACCCCAAAGAAAACACCCCGTCCTCCTCTTTCTCTCTCTTGACCAATTTCCCCCTGTCGCCAGTCATCCCGGAGTCCCGTCGCCTTCTTCACTCATCACCCGAGCGCCCTCAACCACCGCCACCGTTCCCCTCGCCACAGTCGACTTCTCTTCACAGCTTCCCTGAGCAATTTCTCTGATTCTCGACGACAGCAGCGCCAGACCCAATCTAGACCCAATCGCCGCCGGTCGACCCTGTGTCCCGTCGCAGCGCCACCTGCGACGTCGACGACTGCCCTCGGCGCTCCCGAGGTCGACCCTGTCGTCCATTGCCAGTCAGACCCGAGCCCCCTCTTTTCTGTTGTTGTTTGGTGGTTGGGATTCGGTGTGTGTGTTTGGTGTTTGGTGTTTGGTGTTTGCTGTTGAGTAGGGAGCTGTGGAGTTTGTATTTGCTTTTTTGTGAAGAAGGGGAGGGATTGATCCGCTGTTGGATTGTTGCTGTTTTGCTGAAGATCAGATCCATTGTTTTCTTGTGCCGCTACCATGGGACAAACTGATGGAGCTAAGAAGAATATTGGACTCGCCTCTACATTAGTTACAACTGCAGGTAATGATGGTAAGGTATTTAATATTTCTGTTTCTGTTATGAATAATGCATGGATAATTGATTCGGGTGCTACTGACCATATGACTTTTGATTCTAGACAAGTTCAAAATTTTCAACCATCCACTAAATTAACTGTGTCCACTGCCAATGGTGATCCTGTCACTATTACTAGCGAGGGTACCATACACCTCACAAACAACCTAACCTTAGATATTGCCCTAGTTGTACCATCATTGAATTTCAACCTATTATCTGTTGCTCAAATAACCACTGCCTTACATTGTATTGTAGTTTTTTGGCCTTCACATTGTGTGTGTGGTAGGGTAAAAATGGCCTGCGGGCCCGACCGAGGCCCAATACAACGCTCACTCAAGAAAGGTAAAAATAGCAATCTAGCTCGGCTTCGAACCATTACAGGGTCGGCGCCGAACCTCAAGTGCACCCCCCCAGAGCCGGCCTCCTCGTATCCGACGAGCCTCAGTTGTCCTCGGTCTCCGACCCGTGACAGCCCCATGAGCCGTCCCCCCCTCTCTGGCGAAGCAGGGGGTTGACCTGGCGCAGCCTAGGCCCTCCGATTCTCCCAGAAGCACAGAAGACCCACGATCAGCCATGTCAGCTCTATACCACTCCTGGTATTGCCACGTCAGCCCTAAACCCCCTGGGCCTTCTGCCACGACAGGCCCATGGGCTTTCGGGTTCAGACCCGGCCCCCAAGCGGATCCAAACCCGGTTGGGATTCTCTATAAATACTAGACCCTCACCCACCTTTTCAGGTAATCAATCTTTTGCCACTTAAATTCACCTAGTTATTGCTACTCTCTCACAGAGACTGACTAGATCGTCGGAGGGTCCGCCACCGGGACAAACCCCGGTGTTTCAGGACCGTCTGCAGGTACACAAGACCTCGGATCCGAATCCTCTGATCCGAGCCCAGATCTCCGAACCGCCCCGAGGTCGCCACGAATTCCACCCGGTCAGTCAAGGGTCGGCAGACGAGCAGCATTCTCCTTCAAATACAAATCGAGTCCGAACTCACACCTGGTGCATCCACACGTCTCCCAGAAATAAACCGCATCAGGTTGGCGCCGTCTGTGGGAACACTGCTTCAGAAGCCGACCCGAGCACGACCATCAAGGCACCTCGACAGCCGAATTCTCATGGCCTCGAAGGGCAAGGGGGCTGCTTCCTCCATCAACCGACGGGACTCGCCCCCACCAGTCGCTAACGCCGGTCCACATACTTCAAAACACAGGGCTCCCCATCAGGGATCCCAAAGGAACGTCGCCCACCAAGTCCAGCCCGACCTCCGAGGAGTCATCGTCAACCAACAGGTTGACCGCAGCAGGGGAAGGGCCGCTTCCAACCCGGCCCCGAACCGTCCACGACCACCGCCCGAGAGACGGGGGCCCGCACTCAGCCGCATCGGAAGACAACCTTCAGACCAACCGAACAGGGTCGAGGGATCCCCCGTCACTCAGAAGGAGTTCCAGGACTTCCGAAAAGAAATTCCTAAAACCTACCGACGGACCTCCAGGGAGGAAGACCCACAGGATCAGCGAGGTACTAGGGACCGGAGACTCTCACCTCCGAACCCTAATCCAAACCGCATCCAGGGTCGGGATCCCGAGTCCGAGGGACCCATGGGCACGCCATTCACCTTGCACTATATCCACGGGGGGCCCATGGGAGAAGAATCTGATACATCCCGAAAAGCCTTTTTCCGAGAGGCGAATGCTATCCAAAACAACCCCTCCCCCAAGCAACAACCACTACCGATCTCCTTCGCAGGAGAGGACCTCGAAGGGGTTCGCCTACCCCCCTGCGACGCCCTCGTCGTTAACCTCCGCATAGCTAATTGCGAGGTTCGCCGAATCCTCGTCGACAACGGTAGCTCGGTAAATATCCTTTTTCTCAAAGCCTTCGAAGGTCTCCAATTATCCAAAGGGAAGCTCAAACCAGCCGGATACACTTCGCTTGAATTCTCCGGCGTCCCAATCGCAATAGAGGGGACTATTACCCTCGACGTCACCGCGGGAGCAGCTCCTATCAAAAGGACCGAATCCATAGATTTCATGATCATCGACGTAGGGGCGGCTTACAACGCCATTCTTGGCCGACCCAGACTAAACTCCTTCCAAGCAATATCCTCGGCCTACCACCTAAAGCTTAAATTTCCCACCCCCCAAGGGGTCGGCATCGTCCGAGGTAGCCCTGAAACAGCACGGTCGTGCTACATAACAGCCGGCGAAGGGGGTGTATTCCCCCTCGACACCGTCGAGCTCGAACCCGAGAGAGAGGGCCCAGCTCCCGAGCCGGTGGACGAATTAGAAGAGGTCCTGTTCGATGCCAAGGATGGGTCGAAGTGGTTCCGGGTGAGCCGCTCGCTCTCCGAGGACTTGAAGTCAGGCATCATCGCCTGCATCCGTCGCAACGTCGATCTCTTCGCTTGGAAACCCTCCGACATGCCAGGGATCTCCGAAGACTTGATCATGCATCGACTAAGCGTCATTCCTGACTCTAAGCCGGTCGTCCAAAAGAGGCGCAAAGTCGCCCCGGAGAGGCAACAGATTGTAAAGACAGAAGTGGACAAACTCTTGTCCGCTCGATTCATCCAGGAAGTCAGTTACCCCGAGTGGCTGGCTAATGTCGTCATGGTGAAGAAGGCGACAGGGGGTTGGCGGATCTGCATCGACTTCACGGACCTCAACAAAGCTTGTCCAAAAGATCCTTTCCCCCTCCCACGCATCGACGCTCTCATCGACGCAACCTCGGGGCATGAGCTACTATCCTTCATGGACGCATTCTCGGGGTACAATCAGATCCGGATGTTTCCACCAGACATCTCCAAGACCTCATTCGTCACCGACCAGGGTCTTTATTGCTACCGTGTTATGCCCTTCGGGCTGAAAAACGCTGGAGCCACGTACCAGCGACTCGTCAACAGAATCTTCAAAGATCTGATCGGTCGCAATGTGGAAGTGTACGTCGACGACATGCTTGTCAAGAGCCGGGCCGGGCCGGACCACGTCGCCGACCTCGAAGAAGCCTTCGGTGTCCTCCGACGTCACAACATGAGACTCAACCCAGCTAAATGCGCCTTCGGCGTCTCCACGGGGAAGTTCTTAGGGTTCATCGTCAGCCAACGCGGCATTGAAGCAAACCCCGAGAAAATCCAAGCCATTATTGACATGTCCCCGCCCCGGAATGTCAAGGAGGTTCAAAGGCTCACAGGTCGATTAGCGGCAATCGGCCGTTTTCTCTCCAAATCAGGAGAGAAGTCTCTCCCCTTTTTCAAGGCCTTGCGCGGAAAAGGGGGCTTCGAGTGGGGTACCCCTCAACAAGAAGCCTTCGAACAACTAAAGCAATACCTCGCCAACCCGCCTCTCCTCAGCAAGCCCGAGCCAGGCGAGCCACTGTGGCTCTACCTGTCCGCCTCGGACAACGCTCTTAGCGCCGTCCTAGTCCGAGAGGAGGAAGGGGTTCAAAAGCCGCTGTATTACGTGAGCAAAGTTCTCCTCCCAGCAGAGACGAGATACGCAAAAATAGAAAAGGTGGCCTATGCGTTGGTCATGGCGGCCCGGAAGCTTCGCCCTTACTTCCAAGCCCACTCCGTCCAAGTACTGACCGACCAACCACTAAAGACTGTCCTTCACAAACCCGAAAACTCTGGCCGCTTAGTCAAGTGGTCAATCGAGCTGAGCCAGTTCGACATCAGCTATCAGCCAAGGGCGGCCATTAAGGGACAGGCCCTCGCCGAATTCATAACGGAGTGCACCGTCTCCGAACAGCCTAACCTCGAAGGATCGGATCCGACCTGGGAGGTCTTCGTCGACGGTTCATCATGCAAAACCGGAAGTGGGGCGGGCATCATCCTTCGTAGCCCCGACCAATTCCTACTTCAATACTCCCTCCGCCTCAACTTTCCGGCCTCCAACAACGAAGCAGAATACGAGGCCTTAATCGCCGGATTGACCCTCGCCAGCCGAGCCGGGGCCAAGCAAATCCGGGCCTTTAGTGATTCTCAACTCGTGGTCAATCAGATCACCGGAGAATACGAAGCCCGCGATGAACGCATGATGAGGTATTTAACGGTAGTCAAGCGACTCCTGGCATCCTTCACCTGCGCCGCGGTTATCAGAGTCCCCAGGGAACAGAACGCTCAAGCAGACGCGTTATCCAAACTGGCCTCTTCCTCCTTCGAAGGCCTCGATCGGACGGTGCTCATAGAGGTCCTACTGAAACCAAGTATCAGTGACCTGGAGCCGGAAGCAATGTGTGTGCAAGAGGGGTCCCTCCTGGACGACTGGACCACCCCCATCAGAAAATTCTTAATCAGTGCCGAGCTTCCTGAAGACAGAGCCGAGGCTAGACGAGTCAGAGTCCGGGCTGAAAGGTTTGTCATGATCGATGACATCCTCTTCAAACGTTCGTACACGTTGGCCGACGGCAAACCCTACCTCCGCTGCCTCACCAGCGACGAGGCCAGCTACGCCCTCAGAGACCTGCACGAGGGGATCGGCGGATGCCACATGGGGAGCAGGACGCTTGCTCGGAAGGCCCTAAATCAGGGGTACTATTGGCCAACCATGCTCCAAGACTCGCTAGACTTGGTCAAGAGGTGCGGCCCATGCCAAAGATTCTCCCCTATCAAAAGGCTTCCTCAAGCCAATCTCCGGTCTCTGGCGAGCCCTACGCCCTTCGCCATGTGGGGTATGGACCTTGTGGGGCCCTTCCCCCAGCGGTGGGACAAAAGAAATTCCTGATCGTCGCCATCGACTACTTCACCAAGTGGATCGAAGCCGAACCACTGTCCAGCATCACCGAGCGCCAAGTACAACAATTCTTCTGGAAGAACATCATTTGCCGGTTCGGAATCCCTCGAATCCTCGTCACAGACAACGGAACCCAGTTCCAAGGTCAAAACTTCCAAACCTTCTGCGCAGACATCGGCATCCAGCAACGTTTCTCCGCCATTTGCCACCCTCAATCCAACGGCCAAGCGGAGAACGCGAACAGACAAATCCTCGACGGCCTCAAAAAGCGCCTCGACAGTTCCCCCAAAGGGCTGTGGGTCGAGGAACTGCCCAGCGTACTTTGGGCGCACCGAACCACCCAGAGGATCCCCACGGGGGAAACGCCATTCAGTCTGACCTATGGGACGGAGGCAGTCATCCCCGTCGAGGTCGGATTACCTTCTCCCCGGATTATAGCCTTCGATGAAGCTGACAACACGTCCGGCCTAAGGGCCAACCTGGACCTCGTCGCCGAGGTACGAGAGAAGTCTTCAATCCGAAGAAGCATCTACCAGCAACGGATCGAGAAGTTTTACAACAAGAAGGTCCGACCCACAAACATCAGGGCAGGGGACCTGGTATTACGTAAGCTATCGGTCTCCGATCCAACCAAGAAGAGAAAATTGGCTCCCAACTGGGAAGGCCCATACCGTGTAGTCGAGGCTGTCCGCCCGGGTACATACCGACTGGCAGACATGGACGACCGACCCATCAGCCGACCCTGGAACGCCGAGCACCTAATGAAATTCCTGGAAGAGCGAGCCTAGGTCCTAGCCTGACTAAAGTAAAATAAAACTGATGTAAGCTATCGTATGTAAAGGGCCCCTTCAACGGCCCTCCCTACCTGGTGTGAAAGAAGTCTCTTTTCGCTAAAATCCAAACCTCGCCTTCACCACACCTCTGACCAGAGCAAAGAAGGAAAAGATTTCTTTATTTCATATTCTTTTATTTTGTTCGGGGAAAACAAACAAAGACCGTTACAAGACCACTCCACTCATCTCAAACTAAAGGAAATCACCGCCTTAGGGCTCCTCGGATCCAGCGAGGGGCGGGATCACTCTGACCGAACGACTTGGAGCTCTCTCTTCGTCATGACGGTCCATCGGTTCTGCCACAGTCGACACACCGGCCACGGAGCTCTGAGCATCAACGGATCGCATACGCTCCATCAGGAGCGTCGCAGAGGGGACCCCCTCCGCTCGCCGACCCTCCGAGGAAGATAGCGAGACGCCCAACATCGTCCTATAACGGTGTATCTCCATCTCCTTCTCCACTATCACATCACGAAGTAGCTTTTCAGAGGAGGGCCTCTGCACCGAGGAACTAGACATAGTATATCCGAGACCGGCGCCCCCGAGCTCCCGATCCGCAATCGCCCTCCTCAGCCGGCTTGCCTCCTCACTAAGGGCCTCAGACTTATTCCTGTAGTAATGGAAAGCCGCGTCAGTATCACGCACCCCCTTTCGGTACCGAACTAAAGTGGCCTCCAGGGCCTCAACCTTGCTCCGAAGCCACGCCACGTCGAAACGACGGGGGTCCGCCTCAGGAGGGGGAGCCGAAACCTGCGAGAGAACCAGCCCACTCAAAACATATAAGCAAGGAGGTTCGGGAATATTCAAGATCAAAACACTGGGCCAGCCAAAAACCCTCTTTTTATAAATATAGTTTCTCCTCACAAAAAATGCGGTGGCCAGTCCGCGGAAGGCAAATACAATCGAGAGAAGAAAAAAGAAGGACAAAAGTTATACAGCTAGTTTCCCCACCTCAGTGTCGGTCGGGTTCACGAGGGGGTCGGCGGCCTGGTCGCCGTCGGACCCTTGTTCACCAAGAGTCTTCGGTGTCCCCTCAATCTCCATATCAAACTCAAAGTTGGACAGGTCGATAGTAGGGTAGAAGTGCCTCACGTGACTGAGGGCCTTCGCATAACAGTTGTCCTGGGCCTTGATCACCAGGAGCTGACACGACTTCGTTAACTCATCCTTCTCCGTCGCCGATCTCTTCTCCTGAGCCATCATCGTCTTCGCCCATTCCTCCTTCTCCTTGTCAAAGGCCGCCTTCATGTCCGTCTCCCTCCCATGAGAGCCTTCAAGCTCTACCTTCAACTCCTTCACCTCCTGCTCGGCCTTGTCAGCCCGGTCTCGCTCGCGCTGCAAAGCCGCCTCATAAAGGCCTCTCACGTGGGCCCCCTGCACGGTCGACTGCAATATCCCGACCATACTAAGAAACCTGTCTTAAACGACATGATCTGAAAGCAAGTGGGTTCGGTTGACTTACCAGCACATTGGCCTGCGCAAGACGCACGTACGCCTCGTCCAGGGTCTGGGCCTTCATATCCAAACGGTCCCGGGGGGTCGCCAGCTTATCTGCAACCTCCACGGTCTGGCGCCCTCGGACCAGGCAATCACCCTCTCGGATCGACCAATTCGGCACCCATGGTCGCCGAAGTCTCTCCTCTATCCCGGTATCCACCAGGGGACCCTTCCCCTTATCGAGGTCGGTAGTCCTGACCTGATCCGAGCCGCCCTGAACCACCGCGTCCCCGCCTGTCTCCGAGCGAGTCCTCTTGACCCTCGGCTGGATTGGGGCCTCAGAGACCACCTGGGACAATTCAGTCGTCTTCACCGCGTCCCCTTTCTTCTCGACCTTCTTCTTCTTCATAGCGAGCCTCAGCGCCTTAATCGATTCTTCATCCATATCTGTAAAAAAATCCATTAAGAACAATGAGCAAGAAAGTACAAAAAGATCGAGAGGAAAGAAACAACCACATACTAGAAAGAACGGCCGGGCTCAGTCCAACACTCGCCAGGTGGGCCTCCGTCACCTTCGCCCAATCGATGTTGTACGACAGACGGAGGCGCTCAACAAACCTCCACTCCTCCGCCGTCAGGTCCCCCGGCCCCGGCGTTTCATATCTCGGCTTCGAATAGTTCCACCGGGTGGGAATGTCCCAAGGGTCCTCACTCCGAATCACCAAATATTTCTTCTTCCAAAACTTGATAGAATCCGGGTGACCGTGGACTACCTTCCCCTTACCACGAGGCAAAATATAGTATACTCCCTCTGGCGATGAGCCGATCATCAACATCGCTCGGAACACATTCAGCTGCAGGGGAACCTTCTGCTCTTCGCACAACAGCACGAAGCAGACGATCTGCTTCCAGGCGTTCGGCCCAAACTGCATCGGCGCCAAAGACGCCCAATTCAGCACCTCCCGAACGAATGGATGGATCGGCAGCCTCAGTCCGGAGATAAAGGCGTCCACAGGGAAGATACAATACCTATCCGGCAGGGGGTCCGTCGGCCGAAGAGTAGAGTTCGGCAGCAGAAGCTCATAGTTGGACCCAATGTAGTAGGCCAACTGCAGAGCCCCTAAGTCACCTACCCCCAAAACTGTCGGGTGTGCGTCCACCATCACCCTCTTTCGGTCCGACGACGACGGCTGAACCCCAGAGAGCTCCTTATCGGAGAGATCGTCGGGATAGCAACGGAAGGGCTTGGGTTGTACAGACGATCCTATAGTCGGATCACCGTAAACTGGTACCTGACTCGAGCCGCCGATCCCCGACCCCTTCTTCCTCTTCGAAGCTCTCTTCTTCTTCTTGGCTCGCTCCGGCGAGGGACTAGACAACCGAGCCAGGCCGGTCGGGTTCCGGTGCCCTTCGGCGGCATCCCCTTCAGAACCACCCCCCTCTCCGGAAACCAACCCGGGAGTCCGGACTTCTTCTGAACTACCGTCCTCCTCCTCGGAGTCGCTGCTATCCACCACGAAATGCCTCCGAGATCGCAACGGCTTCACACCATGAACCACTTCCTCCTCGCTTACCGTATCCTCCCACGAGATCGATTTGAAGGCAGGCTTCACCCCCCACCCCCAGACGTCGACGCCGACGAGCCAGACTGAGCCCTATCCATCTGTATCTAAGCTAAAACACACTTACCAGTTAAAACCTGAGATCACTTCGGAAGAACGGGCCTACTGCAGGAAACTGAAGAAACAAACACTGAAGAGTTGGAGGATTTTTTGTGAAAAGTAAGGAGCAGGAAAAAAGTGGGCGGTGAGAGGAGAGGGGAGGATATTTATAGGGGATAGAAACGACTCCTCGATTTCCGCAGTCACTATTCACTGATTGACGTACAACTGCCACCTGGAGAATTACGCCGCGACCTCGAAACGTGCGCTGCTGACGTCACCCAGCGCCAGGCTGGCAACCCTGCGCAGGGGTCGGTTCGGATGGAGGGCTCGGGGGGGGGGGGGGGGCAATGTTTTACTTAAAAATTAAGGCTCCAGGGTTCGGTTGGCTCACCTCTCACCCGCGAACAACTCGGGGCTTACGACCTCGGAAGCCGAAACCCCAAATTGTTCCCGGGTGGGAGAATAGCCACCACCACCTGCGCCCCAGACTCCAGAAATCGGTCGGTTTCCCCCTCACCCACGAACAACTGGGGGCTCACAGCTTCGGCAGCCGAAACCCCAGGGCTGTTCAAGGGCGGTAGGAAAGCCACCGTCGTCTGGAACCCGCTCGGACAGCAAACCGACTCCCATATCCGAGGCTCTTCCGCCTCAGGCCCAGAATGCGGTGAGCACCGCTCCCCGACCGGATCTCTCTCGGGCCAGACAACCGCGCAAAGGCCGCAGGAACCAAAGAGAGATCCGGACGGCAGAGTCGCCACCAATCCGGATCGGGGAATAAAATCTTTTTTAAGAAAAGAGACGTCCGCCGAAGCAGACACCCCTGTGGTGATCGAATCCTCAGAGGGGAATTAGGTATTTATAAACCTCCACCGTTGTCCTACCACTATGGCAAGGGGAAAGCCAAACGACGGAATCCCATGCGCCATGCTTTTATTAGGCGGCACCATTTAATGCCCCTAGGGAATTGGAACACCTGCACAGATCCCAGGGCACCTCCTAAGCACTGCAAAGACAGCAGACTACCCCGCTTAAATCCCTCTGGAGCACCGGCTCGCCATCACCCTTACCGACCCGTAATCCCTCCTCAACTCGAGGTTCGGTCTGGCACCTGGGTACTCTTCTTTGGAAGATCCACCGGCTCGCCATCACCCTTACCGACCCATAATCTCTCCTCAACTCGAGGTTCGGTCTGGCACCAGGGTACTCTTCTCAGGAAGAAACAACGGCTCGCCATCACCCTTACCGACCCGTAATCCCTCCTCAACTCGAGGTC
This sequence comes from Hemerocallis citrina, assembly GCA_017893485.1. Taxonomy (NCBI): domain Eukaryota; kingdom Viridiplantae; phylum Streptophyta; class Magnoliopsida; order Asparagales; family Asphodelaceae; genus Hemerocallis; species Hemerocallis citrina. The sequence continues at coordinate 22,436,320 of CM030365.1, forward strand.
CGGTCCGGCACCTGGGTACTCTTCTTCGGAAGATCCACCGGCTCGCCATCACCCTTACCGACCCGTAATTCCTCCTCATCTCGAGGTTCGGTCTGGCACCAGGGTACTCTTCTCAGGAAGAAACAACGGCTCGCCATCACCCTTACCGACCCGTAATCACTCCTCAACTCGAGGTTCGGTCTGGCACCTGGGTACTCTTCTTCGGAAGATCCACCGGCTCGCCATCACCCTTACCGACCCATAATCTCTCCTCAACTCGAGGTTCGGTCTGGCACCAGGGTACTCTTCTCAGGAAGAAACAACGGCTCGCCATCACCCTTACCGACCCGTAATCCCTCCTCAACTCGAGGTCCGGTCTGGCACCTGGGTACTCTTCTTCGGAAGATCCACCGGCTCGCCATCACCCTTACCGACCCATAATCTCTCCTCATCACGAGGTTCGATCTGGCACCAGGGTACTCTTCTCAGGAAGAAGCAACGGCTCGCCATCACCCTTGCCTACACATAAACCCTCGTCATCTCGAGGTTCGGTCGTGCACTAGGGCCTTCTTCTCAGGAAGAAACAACGTCTCGCATCGCCCTTGTCAAACGCGTAATCCCTCGTCATATCGAGGCTGGGCCGGACACCAGGGTACTCTCCTCCGGATGATTCAACGATTTGCCATCCCATTTCCACGACCATGAACACTCCTCCCCGGCTAGCTCCCGCACCCCCGCAGGAGTGGGGGGCTTGTGTGGTAGGGTAAAAATGGCCTGCGGGCCCGACCAGGGCCCAATACAACGCTCACTCAAGAAAGGTAAAAATAGCAATCTAGCTCGACTTCGAACCATTACAAGGGTCGGCGCCGAACCTCAAGTGCACCCCCCCAGAGTCGGCCTCCTCGTATCCGACGAGCCTCAGTTGTCCTCGGTCTCCGACCCGTGACAGCCCCATGAGCCGTCCCCCCCCTCTCTGGCGAAGCAGGGGGTTGACCTGGCGCAGCCTAGGCCCTCCGATTCTCCCAGAAGCACAGAAGACCCACGATCAGCCATGTCAGCTCTATACCACTCCTGGTATTGCCACGTCAGCCCTAAACCCCCTGGGCCTTCTGCCACGACAGGCCCATGGGCTTTCGGGTTCAGACCCGGCCCCCAAGCGGATCCAAACCCGGTTGGGATTCTCTATAAATACTAGACCCTCACCCACCTTTTCAGGTAATCAATCTTTTACCACTTAAATTCACCTAGTTATTGCTACTCTCTCACAGAGACTGACTAGATCGTCGGAGGGTCCGCCACCGGGACAAACCCCGGTGTTTCAGGACCGTCTGCAGGTACACAAGACCTCGGATCCGAATCCTCTGATCCGAGCCCAGATCTCCGAACCGCCCCGAGGTCGCCACGAATTCCACCCGGTCAGTCAAGGGTCGGCAGACGAGCAGCATTCTCCTTCAAATACAAATCGAGTCCGAACTCACACCTGGTGCATCCACACGTCTCCCAGAAATAAACCGCATCAGTGTGTTTAAGGATATTCGGACTCGCAAAACGATTGGTTGTGGGGTTAGGCACGGGAAGCTCTATTACCTAGATTTAGAATCTGAATGTTCGAGCAAGTTGACTCAAGCTCTAAGTGTGGAAGGATCCGAAGATGAGAAGAAGAAATCAAATATTTGGCTATGGCATCGACGTCTAGGGCATGCTTCTTTTGGTTATTTGAAGAAATTATTTCCAAGTTTATTTTTGAAGTTGGATATATCTGCCTTTCGGTGTAATGTGTGTGAACTCGCAAAAGGTCATCGTGTCTCTTTTCCTCCAAGTCCAAGTAGAAGCTCCCTTCCTTTTATGATTACTCATTCTGATGTTTGGGGTCCATCCAAAATCACTATATTTGGAGGAGCCAAATGGTTTGTGACCTTTATTGATGATTGTACCCGTATGACCTGGATTTGTTTGATGAAGTCGAAAAGTGAAGTTAGTAGTTTATTTCAGAAATTTTACAAGCATGTTATGATTCAGTATAAATCACATATTCAAGTTCTTAGGAGTGATAATGGCAGAGAGTACCTGAGTTCAAATCTGCAACAATATTTGGTGGAACACGAAATTGTTCATCAGACTACTTGCTCGTATACACCTCAACAGAATGGAGTTGCAGAAAGGAAAAATAGACACTTGCTCGAAGTGGTCCATGCTTCTCTCATCCATGGAAATCTTCCACTCATTTATTGGGGAGAAGCACTTACTTCTGCTGCATACTTAATCAACCGAGTTCCCTCTAATATCCTAAACTTCCTCATACCATTTCAAGCATTAACTGAAGCTGTGAATGCACCAAAAGTCGTCAACTTGCCACCTCGTGTATTTGGGTATGTTGCATTTATTCATCTTCATCAACATGAACGCAATAAGTTAACTCCTCAAGCTGTCCGCTGTGTTTTCGTGGGATATTCACAGAATAAGAAAGGGTATCGGTGCTATCACCCACCAACTCAAAAGATATTTGTGACTATGGATGTTGTATTCCATAAAGATGAGATGTATTTTTCCTCTGAGGTTGAACTTCAGGGGGAGCACCGAAGTGAAGTTCAAACTCTTGCCTATGATGAAGTGGTTACTATTCAAACTGAACAATCAGATATAAGGGAAGAAAATCAGGATGTAAGTAATGACGATCAATCGAATGAAGACTTGGTTGAGGAAGAAAATTTCCATGAAGATCTGCAGTCAGTGCCGAACCTCCATGAAGATGAGCCATCTCCACCACCAGCACCATCTGAACCATCTCCACCACCAACACCATCTGAACCATCTCCACCACCAGTACCATCAGATCCATCTCTACTCCCAGCAGAACCCCAAAACCAATCGTCATCGTTGTCCGAAACTCCAAGAAGAGAACTCCCAAACCGTACTACTAGAGGTATCCTCAAACCCACTTATGAGCCTAATCCCACTAGTAATGTCAAGTATCCCATGCGTCATTATGTGTCCACTCACCGATTGTCTGAATCAAATAAGTCATTTGTGAATCAATTATCTGCTGTATCTATTCCTAATAGTGTGCAGGAAGCCCTTACTGATCCAAGGTGGAAAGCAGCTATGGATGAGGAGATGAAATCTTTGAAAAAGAACGAGACTTGGGAGATAGTCGAGCTACCAGCAGGAAAGAAGTCAGTAGGATGCAGATGGATTTATACAGTGAAGTATAAGTCTGATGGTTCAATAGAGCGATACAAAGCAAGGCTGGTTGCCAAAGGGTACACTCAAACGTATGGAATTGATTATGAAGATACATTCGCACCAGTGGCAAAATTCAGTACTGTCCGAGTCTTACTGACACTTGCTGCCAATCTCGACTGGCCGTTGGAGCAATTTGATGTGAAGAATGCATTTTTGCATGGGGAATTGACAGAAGAAGTCTATATGTATCTTCCACCAGGGTCGAACAGACTAGTCCAACACAGCAACAAAGTATGTCGTCTGAAGAAAGCATTGTATGAACTGAAGCAGTCACCTAGAGCCTGGTTTGGGAGATTTACAAAGGCAATGAGGACATTCGGATACTATCAGAGTAATTCTGATCATACTCTATTCCTAAAAAGGAAAGAAGGTAAAATTACTGCTCTCATTATTTATGTTGATGATATGATAGTAACTGGAGATGATCCTGATGAGATGAAGGCATTAAAGAACTACTTGTCACTAGAGTTCGAAATGAAAGATCTTGGTCCTTTGAAATACTTCATTGGTATTGAAGTTTCTCGCTAAAAAAAGGGAATATTTCTTTCTCAAAAAAAATATCCCCTAGATTTATTGAAGGAAACTGGAATGTTCACTTGTCAACCGATTAGTACACCATTGGAAGAAGGACTGAAACTATGCAACGAAGCTGATCAAGTGCCTTGTGATAAGGAAAGATATCAGAGATTGGTTGGACGACTAATGTATCTTGCACATACACGGCCAGATTTGTCATATGCTTTAAGTGTGGTAAGTCAATTTATGCATACACCTCGGGAACAACATATGGACACGGTAATGAGAATTATGAGATACATTAAGTCAGCCCCAGGAAAAGGAGTCTTATTTGCGAAATATGGACACTTAAAGGTTGAGGCATATACTGATACTGATTGGGCAGGATCTACAATCGATAGGCGCTCCACTTCAGGATATTTCACCTTTGTTGGAGGAAATTTAGTTACATGGAGGAGCAAGAAGCAAAATGTTGTTGCACGCTCTAGTGCAGAGGCTGAGTATCGCGGAGTAGCTTTAAGTATAATAGAAGCTTTATGGCTGAAACTCCTGTTGCAGGACTTAGGCTATGATCCAAAGGAACCTATGAAGGTGTATTGTGACAGTCAAGCGGTGTGTGATATTGCGGCTAATCCAGTTCAGCATGATAGGACGAAACATGTAGAGGTGGATAGATTCTTCATCAAAGAAAAATTAGATGAGAAAGTTATTGAGATATCTAAGGTGAAGTCAGAAGATCAACTCGCAGATATCCTAACCAAGGCTGTTTCGACTCGGCTCTTCTTAAAATTTGTTGACAAGTTGGGCATACTCGATATCTATGCACCAACTTGAGGGGGAGTGTTGAAATATAGTAATTGTATATTCTGTTTCCTAATATAGGAAACAGATTCCCCAAATCTCTCATCTTTCCAATCTTCTCTCAATCTCTTTTCTTCTTCTCCAAGAATGTAATCCTTATATATAGATGTATACAGTGAAGAATAAACAACAACAAGAAGAATAAGAATTTTTCCCCAAAATTATTTTCTTCAAAAAGGGTGTAACCTCACTACTAGTTGGTAAAAGCTTGAACCCCTAATCTATTGTTCAATGCAAGAAATCTCCAAAGAGGTTATGAAGTTAGGATTAATTTGGGAATCTGAACCAAGAAATCATCCAAAATCTCAAAATCTCCAAAGAGGTTATGAAGTTAGGATTAATTTAGGAATCAAAAGCAAGAAATCATCCAAGAGGTTATGAAGTTAGCATTAATTTAGGAATTTGAATCACATGCCCAATTTAGTATTTTAAGTCTAAAATTTCCTTCCTTAATTTGGATTTTAAGTTGGTGGAAGTGAATGGTTGGGGGAATTTTTTCCCCAAATGATCTACTTTTTTAAAGTTTTTCCCAAACTGACCTACTTTTTAAAAAAATTCCAAACTGACCTATTCGTTGTCTCCAAAAGCGAGTTTGGTAAAAATTGCATCGCTTTTTGAGACAGCGAGTGTGAGGCTTGGGTTTTTTTGATTTCTCCCTGGCCAAGACTCACTGTCTCAAAAAGCAAGTGGGTTTTTCCAAACCCGCTTTTTGAGACAGCGAGTGTCGTTTGGGGGTTTTTAATACCCCAGGCTCGATTTTTTTCCTCTCCTTATCTCCATTCTTACTCTTTCTTATTTCCATCCTTACTCTCGTCTTAACTCCAAAACCCAAAATCCTAGCCTCCCAAAATCGACCTCCTATCCACAAAATCTCCTATAAATCCAAATATATTCACTTAATCTTTCCCAACGCTCTCACCTTTTACTCTCAAAATCCTAAACCCATCTTCCGAAAGATACATATTTTGGAATTTCGATAAACTTCAAGAGGATAGCAACTTCAACTCTTCTATTCATACCGAAAGATCCATATTTTCCCCCTAAACCTCCTTTCTCAGAAAGCGAGTCTGGTTTAAACCATCTCGCTTTCTGAGAAAGCGAGTTTAGAGCTAAGAGATTTCCAGAGCATAACTGGTCTCTGGAAATTTCTCAACTCAACAGTCGTTTTCTCAGAAAGCAATTCAATTTTGCCTACAATCGCTTTCTAAAAAAGCGAGTGTAGGCAAAACCACATCGCTTTCTGAAAAAGCAACTGTGGAGTTGAGAAATTTTCCTAGGTCAGCTGGTCTCTGAAAATCTCTCAACTCTAAACTCGCTTTCGCTTTCTCAGAAAGCGAGGAGGTTTCGCCTACAATCGACGAGAGAAGATCGACAAAATGGGTTAGGGTTTCGGGGTTAGAAGAGGAAGAGAGAGATAGAGCGTTGAAAGAGAGAGAGAGGTCAAAATAACGAGTCTAGGGTATTAAAACCCCTCAAACGACACTCGTTGTCTCAAAAAGCGAGTTTGGGAAAACTCACTCGCTTTTTGAGACAGAAAGTTCTGGCCAGGGAGAAATCAAAAATACCCAAACCTCACACTCGCCGTCTCAAAAAGCGATCGGATTTTTACCAAACTCGCTTTTTGAGACAGCGAGTAGGTCAGTTTGAGAGTGGGTCAGTTTGAAAAAAACTTTCAAAAAGTGGGTCATTTTGGGAAAAAATCATGGTTGAGGTGGGTAGGTGGGGGAGGGGGATGTAGGCGGGTTAGGTTATGTAGGAGGAAGGTGGGTGTTCAAGAGTGTATGAGATGGGGGAGGGGAGGAGTGGTAATGGTACAGAAATAAGCAGGGTTGAAGAAGGATTTGGGTTTCGATATGGGTTTAAAAGAGTTGGAGGGATGAAGAACAAAGAATGAGATCACAATCCATTCAATACATGCGACTGGCTCCGAAAAGCATAGGTATCATACCTAACATGCATTGCCAAGTCAAAGTCGAGGTGTGAAAGTGGAGGATGATTCCATCGATCATACCAGTTCTGCGATGTTTGATAAAGAGCACACTTTTATAGGAGGTCCAAAGGTCCTAGCTTTGAGAGAGTCGAGGGAAATTTCTTCATTTCATTAACATAAAAGATCACGAGCTAAATACTAAATTTCATTTTAATAGAATCTCAACTTCGTAACCCTTTAGGGGTGTCTTCTATGTTCAGTAAAGATGGGACGATATCCACTTTGACCAAAGAGTATAGCAGTTTATAGTTATTTACCTAATAAAAACTGACAGATAAAGAGAAAAAAATGGGGGACTTTGTACTAAGATAACGATGAAAGTGGTTTTTTGTACTAACAGCACACGTGGGGTGTTTATAGTATTTTTTCCAAATTACATAAGAAAAAAAAGACAATACTTGCCATATACATTAACAACCTAATAAGTGAAATAATTGACAACCAGTTTGTTAGATTAGTTGCAAACGCTACTGTAGCGTTTGCAAACATGCAAACACCTTTAACCCGTCATTGAAAAATAACAAGTTAAGGCAAAACATATAATCCGTCATTGGGGATGACGGGTTATGTGTTTTGTCTTAACCCGTCATCTCCAATTATAGGAAAAAGCAATATCGAGACATTGAGCCAAATATTTCTTCAAGCGCGAAGGGAGAGAGAAAAAGTTATACTTAATATGGGACTTAACAATAATAGTCGTCACACACACACAAAATTAAAAAAAATACAAAATAAAAATTAAAAAAACCCCAAAAAATAAACAATCAACCCATGGTAGATCAAGAACCTAGAGAGTTTGTCTAAAAGAAACACATAATAGCTAATTGTGTGATCTTTGATGAAGAAATTCTGCACTCGGGATGGTAGTAGATATGTATTGTAAGGAGATGGCGTTGTCATACTCTAGTTAAGTAAAAGACAGTTCCCAAAATGTAATTAGTCCATTCATAGAAAAACAAGATTGCTAGAAAGTGATGACACTGCTACTATCACAGTTTAGAGGAGTAGAGCTAGAGGTTTAAACCCCATGCATGTCCTCAAGCAAGCACCAAGCTACAAAATCTCAGCCATAGTCGAAGTCATAGAACGATGTTATTGTTGGGTTTATGCCTTGCATACGATGTTGAATAAGAAAACAATAAGACGATGGAGGAATGAAGACGATTGGAAACGGGGTGGAGGCGAGAAACAGTCAGCGACAGCAACAGCAGAAGTTGCGGTCGACCGCAACTCATGTGCGGTCGACCGACCCCTGCGCGAAGTCTTTCAGAGAAGAGGACAATCGACCGGCTTGTTGGTACGGTCAGCCGTTCGCGGCGCTGATGGGTTTCGGGCTTGAGTCAGGCAAATTCGTGAAAAGCCCAACTTGCTCTTCAAGTTGGATCGTATGGCTCCTATCGTAGGGTTATCTCTTATGTACTATCCAATGACTATTGTAACAAGATATCAACTTAGGGTTTGTCTCTAGATCTATATAAACACTTGTAATGGCTCATAGATCCATATGATTCTATTGAGTGCCAAATAGAAGAAGATAATACTTCATAGAGAAGGGTGAGAGAGTTTCTCCATTGTAAGCAGTATCAAGTTCCAATAGGCTTGAGAGAGAGGGTCGTGGTGAGAATTTTAATATTCTTATATTTTCTCTAGTTGAAATAATATCTCAGTTCTTCCTCCCCCGGATTAAGGTGAAAGCACCAACTGGAACAATTCTTGTGTGCTTTGTGTAATTGGTGTGATCTAGTTTTGTTTGGTAGTTTGTGTTTGATTGTGTCAAAGACTCAACAAGATCTTCATAATTCCTAACAAGTGGTATCAGAGTAATCAAGTTTGTGGGTTTGTTCGAGTTCCTTAGAGATGACAGATCAAAAGACGAAGATCAAGCAGTTTGATGGTAAGATCAACTTCAATCTGCGGAAGGTGGACATGTATGATGTTTTGGTTCAGAAGGACTTGCACTTTGCTCTAGAAGAGATGAAGCCAACCGACATAAAGCAGGAGAAGTGGGATGAGATTTGTTTGAAGGCCTTGAGTTTAATCCGGTTGCAATTGGTGGACGAAGTCAAGTGTAATATTCTTGAGGAGAAAAGTACGGCGAATCTATGGGCGAGACTCAAATCTGACTACTCGGGGTCGTCGTTGCTAGATTAGATGTATTGAAAGAGGAAGCTGTTGAGTTTCTCAATGAAGGAAGGTACCCATCTTCAAGATCATATTGTGGAGTTCAATAAGGTAACATCTGAACTGAAGGCGATTAATGCTGATGATCTTAGCGAAGAGGATAAAGCTTTTAACTTGATTTATTTACTGCCAACTTCTTATGATCACTTGATAACTACCATGCTACATGGAAAATCAGTCAAGGAGATACTTACTGTAGCTGGGGTGATTAAGGGTCTGAAGGAAGATGAATTAAGAAAGGAGACTCATAAAGGAGGGTCTATTTCTTTAGGGTGTTTTGCAGTGGATGGTGATACTTCAAATGGAAGGGATGTGGCACACAAGGGTAAGATTCGTTGCCATTAATGTAGAGGAGTTGAGCATTACAAGAGAGATTTTCGCAAGTGGTTGTGTCAGAAGAGTGCTATTAAAGAAGGGGAACATGTCCATAGAGTCAGTGCAACTGAGTTAGGTAATAATAAAGATTATTGTCTTCTTGTTTCAAGTTCTTCAGATGTGGATTCAAGTTGGTATTTTGATTCGGGAAGTTCTTCTCATATTTGCTCCGAGAGGGAGATGTTTTCTACTTACAAGTCGTCAATAGGTCGTAGTGTGAGAACGACTAGAGGTGAGATTTGTGAAGTAGTGGGTGAGGGAACTGTTGAGCTGGAGACGCCAGATGGTAAAGGGTTCACACTAGAAGAGGTCATTCATATTCCTTCGATACAACAGAATCTTATATCCTTGGGTACTCTTGATGCTCGTGGCTGCAGGTACACAGCTCGATGTGGAGTTTTGACAGTTTGGGATAGTCGTCGTAAGGTAATGAAGGGTAAGAGGGGGATTGGGCGGGGTCAGCACAACTTCTACCAGCTTTGTGGGAGCAGAAAATCTCGGCCGAGTGTATGGAAGCCCATTGTTCCTAAAGCATTGTCCAGTAAGCTGCCACTAGAATTACCGATGCGAGACTGCAACGTTCGAATACCTGTTGGAAGGTGGAGAGAGCCTTGGTGTAGGTGGAGTTCGTATGGAGGGTCACACCTTCATGATTACATCTACAGGGGTGTGCCCTTGAGGGGGCATATAACTGGAGGAAAATAGGTGGAGGTTTATTCAACTAGTAGGAGAAGCCATAGAAATATGTTGTTTACAAAGTAGAGAAGAAAAGTTTAGAAGAGTTTTAAATCACACAGGTATGGATTCATGCGTATGCAATCCAAGGTGGAGATTTTTGGGTTTATGTCTTGCATACGATGTTGGATAAGAAAACGATAATACGATGGAGGGGTCGAGATAATTGGAAACGGAGTGGAGGCGAGAAACAATCAGCGGCAGCAATAGTAGAAGTTGCGGTAGACCGCAACTCATGTGCGTTGCGGTCGACCGACCCCTGCACGAAGTCTTCCAGAGAAGAGGACAGTCGACCGGCTTGTTGGTGCAGTCGACCGTTCTGGGCGCTGATGGGTTTTAGGCTTGAGTCAGGCAGATTCGTGAAAAGCCCAACTTGCTCTTCAAGTTGGATCGTGTGGCTCCTATCGTAGGGTTATCTCTTATGTACTATCCAATGGCTATTGTAATAAGATATCAACTTAAGGTTTGTCTCTAGATCTATATAAACAATTGTAATGGTTCATAGATCCATATGATTCTATTGAGTGCCAAATAGAATAAGAGAGTACTTCATAGAGAAGGGTGAGAAAGTTTCTCTATTGTAAGCAGCATCAAGTTCCAATAGGCTTGAGAGAAAGGGTCGTGGTGAGAATTGTAATATTCTTGTATCTTCTCTAGTTGAAATGATATCTTAGTTCTTCCTCCCCTAGATTAAGGTGAAAGTCCCAACCAGAAAAATTCTTGTGTGCTGTGTGTGATTGGTGCGATCTAGTTTTGTTTGGTGGTTTGTGTATGATTGTGTCAAAGACTCAACAAGATCCTCATAATTCCTAACAGTTATGAATTAGCTCTTCAACTAGAAACAACATCAAAGTTTATTTGACTTCCATGAAATCCAAGAATGACCAAGAAATACACAACATCCAGTGGTGGAAAGGTGATTAGTAATATTCCAAGCCCAATCAGCACCACTATAAACTCAAGGAAGAAAGGAGGATGTAGAGAAAAAGAATCACGACATGTAGGCATTGTCAATTAATATATTGAAGTATGCGAAGAAGAAAAACATTGTGTTTGGCACATAGGCGTAGAGAAGATTTGGATCACCATATGAAGTGCATGTGAATTATATGGGGAATGATAATAAGATAAGCAAGATTCCTAACAAGCTTTAGATAGCAAGCGGGGTTAGGTAACAACCGCCACTATCAAGTTGCAACTTAACGTTCAACTCGATTAGCGTAGCTGAAGTGTGAGTATCTTCCAAGACGACATGACAGAGAATCTTTACAGTAAACTTACGATGTGATAGAGAATATCACCAATCTAAATGATCAACTTCAAAACTTAGGAAGTAACAAAGAGTACTAAGATCCTTCATGTGAAACTAATGATGAAGGTGACATTGTATGGGGAAAATATGATCTTTTTTTTTAAACTCAAAGATGGCAAGTGTCATCGTGTTTCATTTGTGAGAAATTATGAAACAAGAGTTTATAATCTATAATACCCAATATCAATGGAAATGCAAGACAGAAAGGATGTGTATTAAGGTGTTAAATCATCCATATATAGAAGAAGAATAGTGTGACAACTATTTGAAGTACAATTAAACATTTCAAGATTATTTGCACTAGAAAAAAAACCCATTACTTTAAACAAACCTACTGAAATGGAAAATCCAAACACAAGGAGCTTGCTAGAGGCCATACAAAGCACATTGCAATTGACAAACATGACCCGCCAGGTGCAAAAGACCAAGCATGGATATCATATAAATCTCTGCACTGATGGACCCATATAAAAAGGAATTCTTCACATCCACATGAAATCATGGTCATTGGCGAGTAGCAAAAACAATGATAAAAGTTCAAATGGTGGTCCTCTTGGCAATAGGTACAAAACCTCCTAATCATCTATGCTCGTTCCTAAGTAAAATCATAAGCACAGAACAAGCTTTATATCATTCACTAGGACTATGTGCAAGTGTTATAATTTTAAGTATCCACTTGCAATTGATGGGTCTCTTATCAAGAAGTAAGCATAGAGAACCCACGTCTAAGCTTGTTGTAAAGTCTGAACTTCATTTTCCATAGGAGTCTTCTATTAGGGGCGTACAATTACTTCATGATAGGTTTGCATGTTGAAAATCGGTTCCATCGTATTCTACTCATCAAGACGTATAAAAAGATGTACTTACATGTCCAAAATGGATTTCAAATGAATGAAATATTTGCCTCCGAAGTTAGCTTGTTAAAATGACGAATTGGACTTTTGCTTGATATGTGACATTGAAAGTTTGTTTCATATCGGAAAGGAGAAAAAAAAATTGAAGTTATAAGTTAAAAACTGAGCCAAAGGTTTGTGCCCTTAGGGGTACGAATATTTTCTCCGGAGGGAGAACACACCCAACTTGGGCGTCGGTGTGAAACACACGCGCGCGCCGGCCCGGCCGGGCCGAACTTGAGCTTGGAACAGTAAACTTATTTTTTGCAAAATTTAGTTCTGATTTGATACGGGCAGTTGCAACTGTCATGACAGTTTTGTCTGAACAGTTGCAACAACTGCCACGGGCTTAGGGCTATAAATAGGAATGGATTCTGATCATATCCGAGTCCCATTTATGTCTTCCCTACCACCCTGTATCAGTATAGACATATCACAAAAAACGCTGTCATATCCTTTCTTGACCGAGTCTCTATTATTCTAGTGTAAGTTAATGAAGTTCTGATTGTTGTATCTGGAGAGACGACTGCCGCATAACCTGTATACACCATAGCAGTGCCAGAATTAAACGTCTTAAGGATATTGTTTCAACAAGCCTCAGTCTGTCTTTTTCTTCTCCATATTCAAGGTCGGAATTGAAGATAATATATCTTCTTTCTGTGCTTTGTGTACAATGATATACGCTGTTTGCGAAATAATCCCTTTAATTCACGATTATCAATGTTCGAATTAAAGATACAATATCTTCTTTTTGTCCTTTGTTGATAGTGAATTATACTGTTTGCGTAACAGTATAATTATTATTAAATTCGAGTAGGAATTTAAGTCGTTGTTATTAGTTTTTCATTAAAAATTAATTTTTTCTACTTAAGGTATAACATTGCAATCATGATAACATGAAGTTGCTATAAGAAAGGGTTGAAAAAAGTAACTGTGGTATATTTGGATCACGATATTTGGCAAATGGATAATGTTCTCAGGTTGGATAGAGATGAGTCATATCTAAAGAAAATAGGCAAGAGCCTTTAGGTTGAATTGTATTCTTCCTCTTGTGAGGATTTATGGACCCGATACACGAGAACAAGGGTTTGAAGAAGGAGAAGCATTGAGACAGCGAGAGTAGCAGCAGTGCATGATGCAGTCAACTGCAATGTGCAGGATGCACTCGACAAAGATTAGACAGTCGACTGTGTTTGCTTTTTTACTCGTTTAGACTCAAAGAGTCAACTGCCTTGTTCTGCAGTCGTCCGCTATCATGCAGATTTGAGAAATCGATTACACTGGAGATCAAATATTGTGTATTCATATATTTATTGTATGGTGTACGATTCTAGGGTTATTCGATAGTGAATCCAAGTGAAGGAGAGAGATCTAGCAGCCGTTCTTGAGAGAGGGAGAAAGAGATAAACCCTACACCTTGGTTGTGAGATCTTGAGTGATTGTAAATATGTTTTTCTTCATATTCTCTAGTGAAAATCGTAGGAGTGCCTCTGCATGGGGATATAGTCATTGCATTGGGGAAGCTCGATAAAAAAACTCGTGTCTTCGTGTGTTTTTGGCTTTGTTTGTTTGTGTTTCTTTGATTCATTTTCTTGTTTACATTTTGGGTTGGATATTAAACTGAACAAAGTGGTATCACAAAATTAGGTTGATTTGGATATGGGGACAAACGAAAAATTGAAAGGTTCTAAAGAACATAGTTCTCGATGTGGAAGATCCAGATGATAGTGTATCTCTAACTAAAATATCTAGATGATTCATTGTTTGGCATGAAGGTAGAAGGAGCGGAGGTAGATCAGGTTGGGTTGGCGCTTGGATATGTTTGAATCATAAGGTGCTTGTGAAAATTCAATTGCCACCGAGTAGAAAAATATTATTCCATATCAAGAAGGCAAAAGACCGCGAAGGCGGCAATGAAGATTCTCACGGATATGTATTAGAAACCGTCTGCATTGAATCAGATTCTTCATTTGAAGAAGTTAGTCAAGATGAATTTGTCAGATAGGGGCTTAGTAGCGGAGCATGTGAATAATTTATGCATTGTATACAATCAATTGGAATCGTAATGGTTAAAGTTATTGGAGAGAGCACAGACATTGTTACTACTATCTAGTCTCCCCGATAGTTACGATCTGGTAGAATGAACTGTCACAAGTACTATTACTAATTTGACTACTCTTAAGGATGTTGTGAGCAGTACCATGGACAAGAAGGTGAGAAGAAAGAGAAATTGAGATTCTTCATCAAGTTCTAGCAACACTGCGCTATTAGTTGAGGTCGTGGGAGAAGCAATAACAGAGGAATGTCGAAAAGCAAAAAATTACAAGTCAAAGTCTAGAGCAGGAAATCACAAAGGCAAGTGTTTGCACTATTATAAGATGGGACATAGGAGAGATCAATGCGAAGAGTACAAAAAAAAAGAATGGAAAGTCACAAGGAGCCAATGTGGTAAGCAACAAAATTCTCTTAGATAATTTGTTGTTGTAGTTGATATGATGCAAGATGATCGATTTATAGATTCAGGTGATTCTTTTTATTGCGCACCCATGAGGATGCTTTCCGAACTATACGACAGGTGATTTTTGTTCAGTCACAGTTGGGAATGGGAAAAAAAGCCCATTTGTTTGATTTATAGTGAAAGCTTATAGTGGTTGGCAACTTGTCTTACGTGAAGCAACACATTTCGGGCTAGCAGAAAATTTTGATCTCGACTAGAAAATTATACACATAAGGACATACGACAACATTTGGACATGGAGATTGGAAGATTACAACAGGTGCTACTTTAGTGGCAAGAGCAAAACGTGTTGACACATTGCACTTACACAGAGAAGGTGATTAAGGTGAAATCATTGTCACGATATCAACATTTAATTCTCTTTACATCTTAAGGCATATCAGGTTGGGGCATCTTGGTGAAAAAGGTGTCAAGCAGCTTTGTTCCAGAGATCTTTTGCCATGGCTTAAGAAAGTTGAGATGGATTTATGTGATAATTGTGTAACGGGAAAATAAAAGGCTGTTATGTTTTAAATGGGTGGGCGTGAGAAGAAGTTTGGAAAGCTATAGTTGGTACATACAGATGTGTGAGGTCTGGCTCAGAAATTATCTTATGGTGATAAGAGATACTTCGTTACATTTATCGATGATGCTACTACAAAAGTTTTGTTTTATGCAATTCGTGAGAAGTCTGAGGTGTTTGAGACATTCTGATCTTGGAGAGCCATAGTTGAGAAGGAGGCAGGTTGCGAAGTGAGAGTAATAAAATCAGACAATGGTGGTTACACAGTAATTTTCTAGTAGAGGCAGGTATCCAAGGGATCAAGATAATTCCTAGAAATTCACAGGAAAATAGAGTAGTAGAAAGAATGAACTGAATGTGCGAGATGCATGAGGCTTCATATGGAGCTTCATGTCCATCTTTGGGCAGCTGCAGTGGATACAGCGGTGTGCTTGATCAACTGTTGCTCATCTGCCCTTGATGGGGGCATACCTCAAGAACTATGGTCTGGTAAACCTTTTAATTATTCACATTTAAAATTTTATTTTTGTATTTCCTATTCACTAATTAACAGGGAAGAAAGAAAGAAACTAGATTCAAAATCTAGAAAGTGTCTTCATTTGGTACGGCGACAATGAGTATGGTTACATACTTTTGGACTTTGTTGATAACAAGGTCATTCACAGCAAGAATGTGATTTCAATGAAGAGTTCTTGTACAAAGACATGTACATAAATCAGGGTGATACAACAGGTTCGAGTTCTGACTCAGGTTCAAACTCATATTCTGAAGATGGTCCCGATGTTAGAGGCTTCTACAGTGCAGCGATAGGTATAAATACCACTGGCTACACATGAGGCTCGTGATGAGGCTATTGAGATTGAGGACGATGTCCAAGACGAACAGGTATAGCCAGAGCCATTCGAGGATCCTGAACCGTACCTGCTTTGAGAAGGTCTATACGAGAGAGAATGCCGACAAAAATATTTAATCCATCAGCCATCACAGTTTACGAGCATGTTTTGTACACAGATTCAAGTGAGCCTGAGACTTATGACTAGGCTTTGAATGATAGGGCTCGACTCATTGGGGTGTCAACCATGAAGGACGAGATGAAATCCTTGATATAGAACCAAACTTGGGATTTGACCAACGTACCTGCAGGAAAGCATGCTTGATGCTTCTTCTAAACCCTTGATCAGATCCATATGTGAGGCTAGTATTTGTGGACTTTTGGTGGAGGTTGTGAAGATTGCACTGGTTGTTGGACGTCAGAAACCTGCAAGGACATCCTAAGACAACGAGAGGATCCTAGTGACAGACCCTCCAACAAACTAGTAAGTAACAGGAGTGAAAAACTGGGCTTGATGGGAAAAAAATTAATTACCTCTTAATGGTGCAGAGAGAGAAGTATTTATAGATCTCGGAGGATGAGCCATATAGGAAAGAATCTGTGATTGAGGAATCAATTGTTCAAACCCTGATTTAGGGGAATTTGACTGACATATGTGGTTGGCTGGAAATCCCACTTTGTTAGGCTGTAGGCGAGCCCTGATTGCTAACTTGGGTGAGCTGATGGGTCTGGAAGAGTGTAACGCCCCGAGTTCCATACACAGAAAATTTGTAGCACATCCACAATCATTACTTCAATTTTGTACAAAAATATAGGGAATTTTAAATTTTTTTCATTACAACATTATTCTTTACAATACATAGCCAAATTACATATAAAATACAACTTATATCATCATAAATCTTCAATCACATAACATCACTCATCGCTAGCCCGAGTTCGCACCATTCGCTAATCAGAATCCTGCAACACTTGAGAACTTTGGGCCACGTCAGTTAAATGTAAATGACGCAATGATATTATAAAAGCAATCCTCAACTTTACAGTCACAAACTTGAATGCAAAAATAAAGTATGAAAAGTGACTATCCTAAGTATGTCAGTGTATGTCATGAACCTAATGACTAATGAAAAACATCAATGCACATAATGCATCTCTAATGCGCACTTGTTCGGATTCTATGCCACCCATACAACATAGGTCTTGTTAGGTTTTGAAGGCAATCACAGATTAAATACACAGCAAAAAAATTACAAAATTATCGAAACCTAGACATGGATCTATTTGAAAACCATAAATCGTGTTTAGGAGTTATACCTTAAAGATGGATCTGCTGCCTCCACAGTATGCCGATCACAGCACTGTAATATTGCGGTGTCTCTACGATATCCACACGAACGGAACGAAAAATGGCTCTCCCTCAGACCGCGGTGCTAGCTGCGGGAAGGGGATGTTCCACCTCACGATCTCTCTCTCTCTCACTTTCTGTGACGGCTAGAGGTTTTCACGTGTCACTTTTCCACAGATACATATCATATATATAGGTGCAGATAACCAACCCTAAGAGAGTAATGAGATTGTTAGGCTCACAATCTGACCTGTGTCAGATTCGTGTGTGGGCCTTTAAACTTTAGTCAACCCATTTAATCTAATTAAATGTCCAACCAATGTCCCAAGTCCAAGTCTTACTTGGATCCTTAATTAAATTCATCTTATGAATTTAAAATCTCAATTTCGAACCATTCTAAGTGTGCGACCCTGTAGGTCCCCATTACGATGACAGTAATACTAAAATCATATTCGAGTGTTACAAATAGTAAGAGGTATCTAGCAATACATCACTACAACTCAAGTAACGGGAATGTTAGTGATTTTACATAACCTATCTATGGCCATTGTTATCATATAGTCTAATCCCTTCGTCCAGATATCTTAATTGAACACAATGCATAGAGTGTCCCCTTGTATAGTGCAATCTTTGGTGTCTTGATGTCTGAGTAGGCTTATTAAAACAAATGAGATCAATATCTCATATTGACTCATTTGAGCACGGCCATGTATTTTGTAGTCTCACTCAATCAAGGGGCCCGTAAATATTGAAACTGTAATGTAAGAGGAACAAATCATATCTAAGTCACTCACATCCCTCCGCATGATTTGTAGTATATCCAATAATCAACTTTATAATCACCTTATTACACGAAACGTTTGACAGCATTAAAATATATAACTTCTCATGTAGGAAACCGTAGTGACTTCAAGTCAAAGGACTACGTACAACATGGTCATCATGAGAACTGCTTATGACACTCACGTAACAATCCATGCAGCATTCTCATGGTGGGTCAGTCCAGTACATTATTACTATAATATGTACCCATGTGAAGACTTCATATCTTATATCCATAACCTGTGAGAATGGTCATCAGTCTACACACACACTAGTCTCTATGTATTATCGTTGTCCTAAATCACAATAATACTTAACTAGGGACATTTAAGAACAATGTTTTGATTTTAGCCAATAGGTTCTCACAATCAAGTGATGCACTTGATAACCCATGGCACTGAACTTACTATTCTAAGGACTTCATTATGTTCATTTAATTCACAATAAATAACTCAATAAATGAAATGCCTAAATATGAAATAAAAGTCATGATGTAATGTAAACTAGTAATGTCAATACACAACTAACATCCAGGACATACACCAATAGGTCGAGGGCAAGCACTTATTGTTCTTCTCATTATAGGGTTCAATCCCTCGCAATGCAATGCCTAAACCCGATGATTTGTAGCCCAACGTGTAATTACATATAAGTCGTCCCTCTAGGATATTGGACCTTCCTGGCATACCCCTAGCCCACATACGGTGGACTTACCGGGCATATCCTCAGCCACGAACTCTAGCAAGTCGATTTCCCAAAACTACGGACCTGACAGACATACCCCAAGCCACACACCATAGGTTTTTTGTGCGCATCCTCAGTGCCGAACATTTCAAGGAACCGCAAGCTCTTTACCAGCCTTTTCGCGAGCCTGACAGACATACCCCTAGCCCACACATATGGATTTACCGAGCGAATCCTCAGTTCTTGAACCCCTAGAAACCGCAGGTTCTTTACCGGACATGTTCGCCATTGTTTCTGTCATATCTTCTTGTAGTGCAAAAAATATTAATTTAACTAACGCAAGATTTTAGTCTATATGATGTAAAATATAATATGGACTTAACGATCCTTATTCCGGACTTTACATTTCACATAAATTGAAATCTTGGTCATACCGACCGTATTCCACTCCTCCTCGGAGTTCTCAAACTCTTGCCGGACCCAGGCATCGCCTAAGTCACAATCATTTTATGTCCCATATATAAAATCGAATATTTGCATGCTCAACAATCTTTGGACAACAACCCAATGGTCTTGCAAAAAATCATATAAATTCCAATACTTACCAGAAAATTGATTTCTTAATTTCATATGAAACCTAAATGAGTCTACTACAGCATTGTAGTAAACAACATCTAAATATAATCACAATTAATCTGTCTAAATCCATTTGCAAATTAGTAGGTTAGAATCCAAAAATTACAGCTCTTGCTACTTATAAAAATTACAGAAAATTGCACACTCCTTAGAAATTGGATTTCTTAGACTCAATATAAAGATTAATGAATCTACTTTAAATTATTAGTTTTGAGTTTCCTCAAAATACTACATTTGAGAGGTTAAAATGATCAAAAACTGAAAGGTATACAAATTTCCATAATCCAGGCAAAACTACCAATCAGTTCTAAGTTCGAATTTATTATAAATACTAAAAGTTATCCAAAACTCATGAAATTTTATGATCATATAGTAAACATATATACTAGATTCACATATAAAAAATCCATCTTCCAATCCATATATTTGGAGAGAAATAAGTTTTGAAGTATGATATTCAGTCAGAATTATGAAATAAGTTCTGTTTCTTTTCTAAACTAGTAATTTGTTCAAATTTATTAAAATAGAAAACGACACACAAAAATTATGAAATTTTGAGGATATGATATATACACAAACGGGATACACATATAAAAATTTCAGCCTTATATTCCATGTAGTTAAACGGAAACGATTTTCTGAAGTGAGATCAAATTTCATGACAGAAACTATATAAACATTCTAAGTTAAACATATCATAATCTCACACAATAATTAACAATAATTAACACACATAATCGAACAACAATCCGTACATAATCTAAGCATGGATACTCAACATATATATATTATCTAGCATGCACACATTCTACAATTTAAACAGAATTGGTTAAAGTTGTTGCCCACTTATTCGTTTCCGAATTCGGTTGTTTCCACGGTCGAGTCGGTGAAGATAGTAAGGAGATAGTAGAAACACGAACGATGACAAGTAAACAACCGACGCAAGGGATCGTTGGGTTCTCTAAGAGAATAAATGGAGTTGTATGTATATATATATATATATATATATATATATATATATGTGTGTGTGTGTGTGTGTGTGTATAGTAAGAGATAATGAGATGGAGACAGTGAAGAAGAAGGAGTTTGAATACTGGGTTTGGATGGTGTTGTGGTCAAGCGGTGTTGCGGTGGCTTGCGGGATGGTCGGGGGAGTTCGGGTGTAGGTTTTGATGGAGGCTCGAAGATGAAGTGGAGTTGTGGAGTTGTAGTGGCTTCGAGTATGGCAGCAAGTGAAGTTTCGGGATGATGGAGAGGTGGAGTTGCGGGTTGGAGTGTGAGAGGGAGACAAGGAGCTTCGAGTGATAGCTTAGAGCTTGGTTGAAGAAGAAAATGGCAAGTAGTGGCAAGGTGGAGGTGAGGGGTTGTCGGGTGTTCGCGGGTGTGGACGATGAAGGTGGTAGTCGAGGTGTGAGATAAAGAGAAGACAGTTAAGAGAAGAAGAAGAAGAAGGAGACGAAGTGGGTTGTGGTGTGTATGTATAATGATATGTATATATGTAGGAGAAAGAGATAGTAGAAGAGAAGGAGAAGAAGAATAATAAGGAAAAAGCAGTGAATGTATATATATATATATATATATATATATATATATATATATATATATATATGAAAGAGATAGTAGGTGGCCATATAATGAGAAGAAGGAGAAGTTTTGGATAAGGGTATAGTGGATGTAGGTAGTAGGCAGTACGGGGGGTGGGTTTTGCTGTGGAGTGAGCAGAAGAAGGGGCTTAGGGTTAGTGAATAAAGGTGGAATTAAATGTCGTGAAATATGGTTGTGGAGTTGGGTTAATTATGGGATTGAATTAGGATTAGAGATACAATTAGGATTAATTAGGGTTAGAGTTAATTTTAAACTCAAATTGAGAAATAAGAAAATTAGAATGGATCAGAAAGTATTTGGGTTGGGTTCAGATAGGATATCAAAAATGAATTCGAGAAAATGGAAAGATATTTATAAAATATCGAAATACAAAATACGTAAAAATATTTATATTAAAAATATTACGGATATTACCCATAACGGTACAAAATATATGTGTGTAACACACTTAAGGTAAAATTGTCATAAGGAATTTTGCGGGGTGTTACAAGGAGGCCCATGTTCTTCTAGCAAGCCCGCTGCCAATGTGAAATTATTGTACTGCCCTTGAAAATTTTGAGATGGGTGTTGAGATTGTACGGCCCCAGTTAGCTGTAATTTTCACACACATCATAAGCCCCCCACTCTAGGAGGTTGGAAATAACAGCCTTCGAAGAGTGTTTCGTTATTCTCTACGCAATTAGGAGGGCATAGACAACTTCTTGGGATGCTTGAAATCTTATGAGGAGCTTCTTAGGGTAGTAACTATCTTTTATAGATTCAAAATAATTTTCCCAAAATTTTAATTAACTTTTTAGAATTTTAATTTATTTTCCATATTTATAATTATTTATTGGTTTTTTAATTAAATTTTCTAAAATCATAATTATTTTTTGAAATTATTTAAATAATTTTCAGAATTTATTATTTTTTTTATTATAAATTTTGATTAATTATTCTAATTTTTAATTATATTTTTTGAAAATTTTAATTATTTTTTCTGAACTTATAATTATTTTCAGAATTTTAATTAAAAAATCAAATAAGGGCACAAATCTTGAGGGGGTCTGACAACCAATTTTGTGCTTCTTGTGTGGATGTCTTGGAATACCATTCCAAGCGAAAAGCTAGTGAGGTTCGGCTCGATCGGGTGCATCTCGGATATGCTTGGATCAAGTTGGCACGCTTTTCGATGAGATTAGACAACTTAGAAAAAAATAAATTCAAGTTGGGGATTGGATTCGAACCCATGACCTCCCCCCAAGACCTCCCCCTCGGCATCCGAACAACTTCACCATCGGGCCACATGACTAGTTTGATGAGTGCCTCGAACAACAAGATATGAACCGACCCTCTTGACCGAACCTTACTTCAGAAAATAAAAATATTGTAGGGGCTCGGCATTGAACCCGCGACCTTAAGTTTGGGAGCCAAACAACCTGAATGTTGAGCTATTGGTGACATTGGTAAAGCGGTTTGAAAAAACCATATGTAGGTCGAGCCGAACCTTGCTTGGGAAATCGAAAATAAAAATAAAATTCCAAGTGTTGGGGCTTGGAATCAAACACAAGACTTCAATGTAGGCAAACGAACGGATGAACCACTAAGCTATTGGATCCGTCTAATAAACTGTTTGAAAAACAATATGTAAGATGAGTCGAACCCTGGTTGGAAAGCTGGAAAAAATATAATTTCAAGTGTTGGGACTTTGAATCGAATCCAAGACTTTGAACTATGCAGCCAAATGGACGAACCACTGAGTTATTCGAACTAGTTGACATGAATATGATGACCCACTACTTGAGATGCTCGAACCAGGAAGAGAGAATTTGCACATGGGGTTCGGATGACGCTTGGATGTCTGACCCGAACCAGTAGGTTCAAGGCTGTAGGAATGCCTCTGTATGGGGTTCGAATGATGCTTGGGAGTCTGAGCCAACCCATTAGGGTCCAAGTCTGTAGGAGGATCCAAGGCAGTAAGAGGTACGGAGGACGAGGCAGTAGGGGGAACGGAGGTTAGTACGAGGATCCAAAGCCACATCCAAGTGACCGCTTATTTGACTTTTTGAGGGGCTCGAACGATAGGCCGAGCGCCGAACTGGGGGAGTCTGGTTTGGCTCAACCTAGTCACTTCTTGTGCCTCTTTTGCCGGGGGCTCGAACGACAATCTGCCATGGGACGAACCTGGCAAAATTTGAGGAGTTTTTAGCGAGTGACTCGGATTACCATGCCGATGGTCGAGGATGAGCCAAGCAAATATTATGAGCTTTTCTTATGTGGCTAGGATACCGTGCCGAGGGATGAGCCTAGCAAAAATTAGGATACTTTTCGCAAGTGGCTCGGATTACCATGACAAGAGAGGAGGGACTAGCCAAGCAAATTTTAGGAGCTTTTGGCGAGAGGCTCGGATTACCATGTCGACGGAGGAAGGATGTGCCAAGCGAACTTTAGGAGCTTTTCGCGAGAGACTCGGATTACCATGTCGATGGAGGAGGGACGAGCCAAGCGAATTTTATGAGCTTTTTATGAGTCTGTCAGAATACCATGCCAAGGAACCAGCTTAGCAAAATTTAGGAGGATTTTCACGAGTGGCTCAGATTACCATGTCGAGGGAGGAAGGATGAGCCAAGCTAATTTTATGAGCTTTTCGCAAGAAGCTCGGATTACCATGCTGAGCGACGAGCCTAGCGAAAATCAAGAGCTTTTTTGTGAGTGGCTCTGATTACCATGCCGAGGGAGGAAGGATGAGCCAAGCGAAAGCTTTTCGCGAGAGGCTCAGATTACCAAGCTGAGGGACGAACCTAGCAAAAATTAGGAGCTTTTCGCGAGTGCCTTGGATTACCATGCTAAGGGAGGAGGGATGAGCCAAGCAAATTTTGGGAGCTTTTCGCGAGTAGCTCGGATGTCATGTCGAGGGACTAGTCATGCAGGCCAAATATCAGGAATTTAGGATTTTTCAATTTTTCTCTGGGATCAAACAGCTGCATGCGTGAAGATTGTGGCATGCTTGGTCCACATCACCGTTGTAGTAAACGAATAGTTTTCTATGTCATATCATCTTAGCCGAACCTAGGCACTAGTTGTGCCTTTCTCGTGAGGGGTTGAGATGACAAGTCGAGCACATAACCTGAGGGGTGCGATCTGTCTAAGCTCTTAGTCATTATCTCAAGAGGGGCTCAAATGATAGACCCAGCACCAAGCCCACCACCTTTGGCCCCTAAAACTGTTAGGGGTTCAGATGTTTGGGACCTGGATTAACAAACCTCCGAACTTAAGAAATATTCAGCACATAGTCTTCCTTAGTGTAGTGATTCATTGTTTATAGTCGATTAGTTATGGGAGAAGCTTTATAGACGAGCTAGACCCCGAACTTGATGTTCTTGGGCTAATGAGTTGTAGGAGCATCCTAAGGGAGGAGTTGGGCTCCGAACTTACTGCAAGAGAGCTAGTAAGTTGCAGGAGCAGCTCGAGTGACAAGCCAAACTCTGAAGTGGGAGTAGCTTCAGTCACGAGTTGAACTCCAACATGCTGTCTGAAGGTTAGCGAGTTGCAGGAGAAGTTAGAGTGACAAGCCGAACTCCAAAGTGGGAGCAGCTTGAGTCACGAGTTGGACTCCGAGAAAGCGAGTTGTAGGAACAGCTCTATGGAAGAGCTGGGCTCTGAACATATTTTTTGGAATTAATGAGTTGTTGGTGTAGCTCGGGAGAAGAACTGAGCACCGAACTCGTTGTTTGCATCCTCAGCGTAGTATAAGAGTTTATGAAAGAAACGCTAAGTATTTTTTGAAGAATCAAACTAAGTGGCTGCCTTGGTGGCCAGCTCTTATTACATGCCTTGACCATTATAGGAACTAGTCTTATTAAAAATCTCAAGAATATAGTGGAGGATGTTAAGAACCCTCGTTAAACTTCATCTAGTGCTTGGCATCTCAGGTCCTTAATATCTCCTTGCCCCCTTGGACTTTAAGTTGGTAAACTTCTAGTAGGATGACTTTGGAGACCTTATAGGGTCCTTCCTAGTTAAGAGAGAGCTTTACCTTGCGTGGCTCAGAAATATCGAGGAACCCAAAGGGGGATTTCTATCAACAAGTTCTTACTCAAATTGGTTCCTTTTTTGTTGGAGCTCTAAGCCTTCAAGCCAGAGGACCAAGTGCCCCATTGTAGTAGTGTAGTATGCCCGAGCCACTTTTTGACTTTCCTGGACCTCTCCTATCTCAGCTAGCATGTGGAACTTCATCTTCATGTGGAATGCCGAAGCTACAGTGTGGAGAGCAACTAGGCCGGGGCGGCCGAGAATGATATTGTAGGAGGCCTTCACACTAATGACTATGAAGTCCATGGCTTTGGTTCGGAGAGTGGGGGCTTATCTGCTGTTACTCAAGGATGACACTTGCTTCAACTTGGACCGGAACCCCGGAGAACCTATGGGGGGGGTGTACCCTGTGGGTTTTAGGCAGTCCTTGGACATGTCGTGGCCTTCAAAAGTTTCAAGGAAAAGGGCGTTCACCAAACTACCATTATCTACCAAGATACAATGCACTTCATGGTTCACCATGGAGAGGCTGATCACTAGGGCATCACAGTGGGGGACTCAAACGCCTTCAAGAACTCGGTTTGAGAAAGTTACCTGGGACTTCCCAACTCTTGGCAGGGGGAATGTTATGCACTGAGTGGACTTCTCAGAAGAACATCTTTCAGGAGGACCTGGACTCCCCTCCCATAGGACCACCATGGATGGAGTGGCAACTAGCCCGAGGCTTTGAGTCCTGGTTCTCAGAACCTATCTTTGAGCGCTTATTGGCTCCTCGAGCCAACGGAGGTTCGACATTGTTCTTCAGGGTGTACTCCGATAGGTTTCCACGGTGGATGAGAGCTTCAATCCCATCTTTGAGAGCTCAGAACTCATTTGTGTCATGTCCATGGTCCTTGTGAAACCGGCACCATCGGCTTTTGTCTCTCCTTTTTTTTGATGGGTTCATCATAGGAGGGTGGTGCAATAGTCTGTCTCCTTCAATTTCCATAAGGATCGTCCAGATGCTGGCATTGAGAGGGGTGAACTTGTCGAAGTGAGGGCCTAGAGGGGGGCGGTGTTGTCCAAACTCATCCCTCTGGGACTTCCTAGGCCCCTCTTCATCCACACTTCACCATTTGTATCAGGACGAGGGCTCACTTTGGTCCCGAGGCTAAAGAGCTTCTTTGGCTCAGATGTATTTCTCACTTCGTATGAGAAGTTTGGAAAAACCCGAAGGTGGCTTTTTGGTGAGGGTGGTCTTAAGGGGTCAGCATGAACGTTGTGTCTGAAGGTGGCCGCTATTACCCCAGAATTGAGATTGGGGATGGACCGTGCCTCTGCCATAAATCTTTGGATGAAGTCACAGAGTGACTCTTCAAATTTCAGCTTTAAGTTTAGTAGAGAGGCACCTTCTTTTCTGCCCTTGTGCTCGGCATAAAATGAGTGATGAAGCTCTCCTCGAGTTGGTCGAAAGAGTAGACGGAGCCAAGGGCGAGTCGGGAATACCATTCTCTTGCTGAGCCTCGGAAGGTAGCGAGGAACGTCCTGCATAGGACTGCATCCGAGACATTATAGATCATCATGAGAGTTTTAAAAATCTCGATGTGATCCAATCGGTCGGACTCACCATTGTATGATTCAAAGGTTGGAGGCTTGAAGTCCCTCGAAATAGGGGCTTCGAGGATGAAAGAAGGGAAGGGAAGCCAGACCAGCCAGTTACCCTTGTTTTGCTAACCCTCCATTTGCCCTATCCGAACGAGGCGGTCTTCCATCTGCTGAAGGCGTTAAACACCTTATCTTCACGTCCCTTGGATTGGGTGGACCCGTAGGACTCCACAATGTGGATGACTACGGTACGAGGGGGACTCAGTTGCCGACTTTGTCTGGGGTCCCAACGAAGAGCCTGTAGGATATTATCTCGAATGTTCTAAACTTCGGCTCTGGTCACAAGGGCTCTCTCTTCCCTTTCAAACCTCAACTCTTGTTAACTGCCCGGAGTGGGACTCCATTCCCTTCTCTTACTATGGGGGCAGTTGCTTCTTTGGCTTCCCTAGCGCTTTGAATGGGGCCTCTGATTGCAAGAGCATTTGATGCAGTGATGGAGGTCTTCCTCCTACTATCGGTTATTAATGAGGTTTTAGAGGTTCAACCTTGTAGGGCAATCGACCCTCCGGCCTACCGAGCAAGAGGTGGCAGGGTTAGGACCCTGTCTACGTTCAAAGCATGGTCGTTGCGACCCTTGTACGGTCGCTCTACTTCGATATGGGTTCATCGAAGGATGAGGAGGTGGGGGTCCGCCTACAGTCGTTATTTACATTTGGAGCCACATTCGTGGAGGTTTTGGACTGTGGCAGTTGATCAAAAGGTCAGATATGTGCTTTTCCTACAGACAACGCCAATTTGATGTTGTTTATTTTTTTGTGTGTGGAAGCAATAGATAATGAGTTCTTGTATTTTTGTGGAATATTTAAATATCAACCCTTGATCAGATCAAGATGTGAGGCTAATATTCGTTGACTTTTGGTGGATTTAAATATCAACCCTTGAAAGAATTCGTGATTGAGAAATCAGTTGTTTAATCCTTGATTTGGTGGGATTTGACTGACAGATGTGGTTAGCTGGAAATCCCCCTTTGTTAGGCTGCAAGCGAGCCCTGATTGTTGTTCTGGGTGAGTTGATGAGCCTGGTGGAGGCCCATGTTCTTCTAGCAGTCCCAATACCAACATGAAATTACTGTACTGCCCTTGAAAGTTTTGAGCTGCATGCTTAGATTGTACGGCCCCAATCAGCAGTAATTTTCAACCTACATCAGTTCTCTTATGAACAAGTGGATTTTCATAATCAAGAATGAGACAGATGGTAACAAAAGGTACATGGCGAGACTTGTTGTCAAATGATTTTTTCAGAAAGAAAGTGTTGTCTACAGTAAGATCTTCGCTCTAGTTAAGAAGATGGCTTCGATTGTGTAGCCCCCCAAATTTCAATATAGAAAATACGAGACACAATCCAGAATCTTTACTTCAATGTAATATAAGCACAATACAAA
This sequence comes from Hemerocallis citrina, assembly GCA_017893485.1. Classification (NCBI taxonomy): domain Eukaryota; kingdom Viridiplantae; phylum Streptophyta; class Magnoliopsida; order Asparagales; family Asphodelaceae; genus Hemerocallis; species Hemerocallis citrina. The sequence goes on from CM030365.1 coordinate 22,464,388, forward strand.
ATACAGGGAAATTTAAAACTTTCTTTACAACAATTCTTATTACAATGCACAACGAAAAATTATACACATTTAATACAACTCATTTCAACACCTGAAACTCTAGTCTTCTTAAAATCCAAGCTTTAACCCTTGTTCAAGCCACTCACTTTGCAAACCTGCATAACTGTTAAAACTGTGGGTATGTCAGTTGAATACAACTAACGCAATGCTGGTAAAAGCAGCTGATGTGAATTTTTGCAAGTGTACAAAATCGCAACAAGTAGTATAGTTAAGTGAAAAGAGTGTCAAACCCACAAGAACTAATTATTTTATTGAGTACCGAATTTACTAGATTAATTACTATTTGGAAAATGGAAATTTAATAAAGAAAGTAACTAAATTAAATTAATCTAAAATACTAACTAAATTAATTAAAAGGTGCGGAATCTAAAATATTTGTGATTTGTTAATGGCAAAATTAATTCTAGGGCTTTTGACTTCACCAAGTTAATCCTACACAATTTATAACTCTATGTGAATAAAAAGATTATTTTTCAAAGTTGTAATCCAAAATCCCCAAATTATTCAATGCTTTCTCTCAAACAACACCAAAAATATCTCCAAATAACAGTTTGTCATATCTCTATGCAAATTTAATTAATTGAAGATTCATTAAATTCTATGGATTTCTTTATAGTCACATCAATCGCGGTAAATCATCTCTAATTTCGCTCAATCAATGGTGTTTAATTTTATAGTTCTAAATCACAAATTACCTCTCGGTCTCTCCATGATCCAATAAATCATACAATAGTTTGCCAAACAATTGTAAGCATTACGAACAAAAATCAAACACACAACCATAGAAAAATAATATGGAATTAAAATTGTGTTATCAAAACTAGGCTACATCGAAGCCCTAAAAAATTAAATTTAGTTCATAATGAAATTGCAACTAACAAATTTTGTCTTGGATTGCATAATAAAAAAATAGAGAAAGAAAAGAGATACAAAAAGAACTGTTTTTGTTTTAAAAAAATTGCAAACCGAAGCCTCCAAATCAGCACTTCTCTTTCTCTGTTCTCCTCTATCTCAGTCCCGTTCCTTGAATTCTGCACCGAAACTTAGACCACGCCACGTCTCTCTCCTCTACCTCGAAACTGCGAGCCCAAGAAGTCAGCCGCCACCTGCGTTCTACCCAGACCCTCCTGCACACTTCACGCCTCCCCTGCACACGTTCTTTCTTTTTGGTTTTTTTTTATTCTTTTGTTTTCTTGGGTCTGGCACCGCCAACTCAAGCACACCTCACGCCATTCTCTCTCCTAGTGTATATATAGGGGTAGGTAGGGGTTTAATATAATTAGGGTTTAGTTTAAGTATAATTAAATAATTAATTAATTAATTTAAAAATTCATAAATTAGAATTAAACTATTAACTTTTAAATTAAATAATTTACTAACCCTAATTTAAATTCACTTAATTTTTAATACAAAATTTTATTCCACCCCCTAATTGATCGAAATATTTTTTTAACTGGTTCTTCCTCGTAAAAACTTGTACTTGGGTGCTTGAATTTTTAAGTCTTTATCGTTTTTCTTCCATAATTTCACGCAAAACGAACACCCTTTGCATTTATCCATCTCATTCCTACAAAAACAAATAAACAAACAATATTGAGTAGAAATAAGATAAATTTCAAAGAAATAAACGAGGATTCGCAATTTTATTGTATTAAAGAGTAATAAAAATTATGTATAAATTTCACTCATCAGGAGTGATCCTCCAAAGTCTTACAACCACAAACTTGTTGCACAAAAGTTAAAATAAATCAATAATGGAAAGGTTCCTAAATCAATAAGTGAAGCTAAACTAAAAGAATGAGTGTGAGTTAAGAAAACAAAGAAAAATACATAAAACAATGTCCAAGAAAACACAAATGCACACAATGTACACTAATGCACACTTGTTCGGATTCTATGCATCTCACACTACATAGGTCCGAGGGCAAGCCCTTAGTGTTCATCTCATTATAGGGTTTAATCCCTCGTTATGAAAAACTTATACCCGTGACTAACATAAGATCTAGACATTTTGTGAATATCAGGCCCATGCCCCGGTAATTCCGGAGACCAATCCCACACCGCAGATGATTTGAAGATACTTCCACTCACATCTCAATAATTTTGTGGACCGTCTCACACTGCAAGTAATCATGGCACCTCGTCATATAAACATTCCATGAGTGTCGCCTCGATCCCAATAATTTTGGAGATCAATCCCATACCGTAGATGAGTTGGAGATACTTCCACTCACATCTCGATAATTCTGGGGACCATCTCACACCGCAGACCAGCTGAGGCCCTCATACTCATGTTTGCCCTCACTTCATCATCTCTCCAACTAGTGTATGTCCTTAAGTTCAAACATAGAAAACCACAACCTCCTAGAGCTAGCTCACCCTACCGGACTTAACTCAACCAATCAGAACACTAGCCAACACAGGCTACTTTCTAAAATCAAACATTCTCAACTATCGGTAACTAGGGTCCTGCTCAGCCTCTAGAGCTCACAATCCAACACAAACCTCCTCTAAGGTTCTTTATACTAACCCTGATTATCAATTAAAACCACCACTTGGTTCATTAATCAAATAATCATTCTTTTTCTCATTTCCAAATCTATCACCTTTTGGCAAAACTCGAATTTATAAATCAATCCCCAAATTAATTCATCCTATCAAATATAATCTTTTCAATAAATAAAATATTTCTACAACATCGCACTTCTCAATTAAATGGACTTCCACTTCCATAATTGATACTTCGCATTTATAGAAACAAAATCAATTCAATCATACATCTTTAATTCAATTCTCACTATTTCTTTCTATATATAAAAACATAATATAAATTCTTGAATTTTAATCTATTTAGAACTGATAACCACCCACTTTAAATTCTAGAATTTATCCCTCAAATCTGAAATTTCATAGTTCAAAAATCTGAAACTTTTGCCTCTTAAAATTTGAAAACAACTACTTCAAAATTTGAGATTATATCATTCAAAACTGAACATTAAACTCCTCAAAATTGAGATTTATACCCATTTAAAATATAGGTTTGCATCACATGAATTTTTAACTTAACATATACAAAATCTGAAAATTATTTCCTAAAAATCCGAATCTTTACTCCTCGAAATCGTGATATTAAAATCAACCAAAATTCACATATCAATACATCCATATATTTATTAGGGATCATCTCAAACCCTAGCAAATGCAAACCCCTCACAAAACCCCAACTCAAAACCCACAAAAGAGCAGGTCGAGGTAAGCACAGTGCTCAGTCTGCATTGTGTAGACCCGGCACTGTTCAACCCTAACCCCTGAGCCCTTTTGGGTGTTTAAACTTCGATTCTTGGTCCACGTACACCATATATCATGTACCAATCAACTAGAATTTGATTTATAAAAATTGTATACAATAAAACAGTGAAAATACTTCAAAGATTTCATCATTAAATCAATCAAACATAAATTTCTAGATCAACTATCAAGTTCTGATCAATTACACAATATGAATGATCATTCAATCAATTCTATGGGTCAAAAAATTCAATCTATCATACCCTAACGTCATATAATATTTATGAATCAATCATTCATGTTCAACTCATACAAAGATTTGATTTTTACTTCATAACATCAACTAAACTCCATATATTAATCATCTCAACAATTCATCTCATGGCAAAAATAATAAATACATGTTATACACAACCATAGGTCCACAAATAAATTCCTAGCATGTTACTACATCGTCTTGAGCAAAAATAACATATCAAGAGAGTTAGAGAGATGCTCATCTCTTGAAGAATTTGAATACAAAAGCAAAGAAAGTCCTCCTTCCTCCGCAGAAATTGCTCTCTTTTCCAAGCCTCCGAAAATTCACCAATGAGAAAAACAAAAAGAAAAGGCCAAAACCCTAGTCTCCCTTATATATGTCTAGGAAGAATTTTTTGGGTTTCATGGGATTTTTGCAAAAAGATCCTCTAAAATCTCCTACTTTACAAATTCAAATATTTAGAAATTCAATTAAGTTAGGATCCATATATAACTCAATCAATTTGACTCCATGATCTTATCAACTAATCCCACATAATTTGGTCGGCCTATAATTCAGAAAAATTTAAATTTAAATTGAATTTCGGGCTCTTTTCATGGCCCAAAATGATTTCTTTCATAAAAATCCATTTTATCAATATAATTTCAAAAGTAGTCCTCTAGATTCAAAATAAATTTAAAATACATAAAAATAAAAATAAGAACATTGTAATTAAATGAGAAGAAGTAATTTTTGACATGAAAAATTAAGAATTTGAATTTCAATATCTGCACATGTTTTGCATGTGCAAAATAGTAGTTTCATAAAATAGTCAAAATAGTCAAATACATCAATTTTACATTATTTAAAAATTTAAAATAATTCATTTTATTTTCGGGGTGTTAAAGATTGTGTTTTTCTCAGTATAGTGGCTGTGAAAATTTTGCGTTTTGATCAGTTGGATGTCAAAACTAGTTTCTCCATGGTGATGTAGAAGAAGAGTTGTACATGAAACAACCCACAAGTTTAGAAGTCAAAGAAAAGGAATATATAGTTTGTCAATTGAGGAAGAGTCTATATGGGCTCAAACAGGCACCGCATTAATGGTACTTGAAGTTTGATTGTTTCATGCAAGGAATGAGATTCAAAAGATGCGAATCAGCTCATTGTGTCTGTGTGTGCAAGTATGGCGACAATGATACAATGATTTTAAATTTGTATGCGAATGATATGCTATTGGTGTGTTTATGTATGAACAAAATTAATGATGTGAAAAAGTTGCTAGCATCTCAGATTACTATGAAAGATTTTGGGGGACGTAAAGCAAATTCTTGGAATGAAAATCAGTAGAGACATGCAGAGTAAGAAGCTTTGGTTGTCATAAGCAGACTATGTGAAGAAAGTGTTGAAATTATTCAATATGGATAGTGTGAAGCTAGTTACTTGTCCCTTGGGTGCACACTACAAGTTATCTATGAACTTGTGTCTTACATGGGAGACAAAAATGGAGGAAATGACTGCAATTTTTTACGCCTCAGCTGTTAGTAGTCTTATGTATGTGATAGTGTCTACAAGACCAGATATCGCACATGCAGTGGGACAATGAAGTGAATTTTTCGATATCTTCTAGGTACTTCAGATCATTCTTTATATTTTGGGGTAATTCTTTGCATATACTTGGTTATATGGATGTGGACTTTTGCGGTGATCGTGATGGTTGTAGGTGTACTACAGGATATGTGTTCACAGTTGGAGGTAAAACTGTAAATTAGGCTTTTTAGTTACAGAAGGTTGTAGCACAGTCAACGATGGAGTCAGAATAAATGGCACATATAGAGTCTTCGAATGACATGTTATGGATTTTGGAACTTATGGGTCGGTTGGGTAGAAAGTAACTTATAGAGGATATATGGTGTGACAGTCACAATGCGATATTTTTTTCAAAGAACTCGACATTCCATACTAAGACTCGACACATTTAGATGAGGTATTACTTTATAAGGATTGCATTTGAAAAGAAGTGGTTGAAGCTATTACTTTATAAGGATTGCATTTGAAAAGAAGTGGTTGAAGCTATCAAATATTCTTGGCACATAGAATCCGGCTGATATGGTCACAAAGGTAGTGGATAGCAAGAAGCATCGGTTTTGCTATTTTGCTATCGGAATTGTCTCCAAGTTAATTGATTGGAGACTCGCAGAGGCCTAGGTCTTGAATAAGCCAAGGGAGAGATGAAAAACATGTTAGAAACTTTGTGTATATGTCTCCAAGTGCGAGATTGTTAGGATTTGTATATCTGATACATGAGAACAAGAGTTTGAAAAAGAAGAAGAATAGAAACAGTGAGCGCAACAACAACAGCAAGCAGCAGCAATACAGTAGGCAACCAAATGCATTTATTTGCAGTTAGCTGCAATGGACAGGTTGCACTCGACAAAGATTTTACGATCGACTGCCAGGAGGGCATTCGATCGCGTTTGCTCTCTGACTTGCTCAGACTCAAAGCAGTCGACCGCCTGTTTTGTAGTCGACTGCAACGATGCAGGTTCGGGAAATTGATCTACAATGGAGATAAACTATTGTGTAATCCTATATATTATATGGTCTACAATTCTAGGATTTTTCCATTGTGGGATATATTGGAAGAGAGAAGTTAAATTCTTTTGTTTCATTCATAGTATACGTATACGTTTATATGCCATTTATAACAAACTCCAACAACCCAAGAGATAAACTAACCAAACTAGTTGTAACAACTCAGAGATAAACCTCATCTCTAATAACCAAACAAGCTGGAACCTTATCTCTTGACAAGTGAATCAGCTGGAACCTTAATAATCCCTCCTCAAGTTGGAGAAGTGATCGAGAGAACGCCCAACTTGCCAATCAATGTATGAAATTGATCTTTACCCAAAGTTTTGGTGAGAATATCCGCAATTTGACTGGAAGAGGGAATGTGTCGTGGGACAAGGAGCTTATTCTGAATTTTCTTCCGAATGAAATGACAATACTATTCAATGTGCTTGGTTCACTCATGGAAGACTAGGTTCTTGGAAATATGTAACCTGCTTGGTAATCACATAACATGATAATGGGAGTTGGATGAGAAATTCCAAAATCATGCAACAAGTACTTGCGCCATTGAAATTCACAAGTTAAAGAAGCCATAGCCTTACATTCAACTTCGGCCGAGGAGCGAGAATGACGGATTGCTTCTTAGTTTTCTAGGAGATAAGATCAGTGCCTAAAAAAGGTGCAATAGACGGTTGTGGAGCATCGAGTTATAGAGCAACCTGCCCAATAAGAATCACAGTAACCATGAACATGTCGGTTTGTAGATGAGGAGAAAAATAATCCTTTGTCAACTAAGCCTTTCAAATAACGAACCACCATATGAGCAGCATCAAGGTGTATGCTATGAGGAGATTGCATAAATTTACTCAAAATATTAACGGAATAATTGATGTCTGGTCTAGTAACTATGAGGTAAAGAAGACGGCCCACCAAGTGGTGATAAGGACTAGGATCCGGAAGTAAAGTACCTTCTTCATGTGATAACCGGAGCTTTGTTCCATAAGAAAATCAAAAATTCGTCCTCCTAGAAAACCAACGTCCTTAAGAATGTCAAGAGTAAATTTCTTTTGAGAAAGAAATATTCGTTCGCGGAGTGAGCCACCTCAGTACCAAGAAAAAATTTGCGCTTGCACAAGTCCATAATAAAAAACTTAGCTTCAAGAAAACGCTTAAGCCGCTGAATAGTACAATCATCATTACCGGTTATAATTATGTCATCGACATACACTAGAAGAAATGTTGAATAAGAACCTCGGTGATGAGTAGAAAGTGAATAATCTAACTTGGATTGAGAAATCCCTGCAGTAATAAGTGTAGATGAGAATTTTGCAAACCATTGTCGACTTGCCAGTTTTAAACCATAGATGGATTTGTTGAGCTTACATACTTTAGTCTCCCCCTGTCGGGCAAACCTAGGTGGTAAGGTCATGTAGACTTCTTCATGGAGATCTCCTTGTAAAAAAAAATGTTGACATCAAGTTGGTAAAGGACCAATTGACTGATGCAGTAGAAAGTAGCACATGAACTATAACCAATTTTGCAACTGGAGCAAAAGTATCATGATAATTGAATCCTTCAAATTAAGTATATCTCGTAGCTACTAATCGAGCTTTGTGCCGCTCAATGGAACCATCAGAGCGGTATTTAATCTTGTACACCCATTTACAACCAACAGGTTTTTTATGGAGAGGAAGGGAAGCAAGACTCCATGTATTATTTATCTCAAGAGCTTCAATTTCTTTTTCCATGGCCTCCTGGCAATGAGGTAACTTCACGGCTTAAAAGAAGATCTTTGGCTCAATTGTGGAACAAATGGTGGAAAGGAAAAATTTGTGTGCAAGAGAATAATTAGTATGAGAAAGATAGTTATGTGGGGGTTATGGTGTACCTTTCAACTTAGAATTAGATGAAGGGGGAGAACATTCATGAATGGCAGCGGAGCATTCGTAGTCAGCCAAGTAAGGAGGAAGACGTCTAGTTCTTGGAGGTGGACTTCTAATCAATGTCCATGTAGGAATGTCTGGTGAACTAAGATCTTAAATGAGTTCTGTTTCTGTGGATTTAGGTGGTGATGTTGGTGCATTTGGAAGATGACTTACTGCAATTGGAGGGGTGTCATTTATTGGTGCATTTGGGGTATGGCTTGGTAGGGTTTCATTTATTGGTGCATTTGGAAAGTGGAGTGGCTTGCTGCATGTGAAGGAGGTGAGGGATCAAAACTGGGATTTTCATGTAAGGGTAAAGGAATTACGGGATCTTTGTACTCGGATAGAGACTAAGAAATGTCATAAAATGGGAATGTTCCTTCATGAAAGGTTACATTGCAAGAAGTGTAAATGGTCTTAAAGGTAACGTCATAGATGCGATAACCCTTTTGAGCATAGGGATAACCAATGAACACACCACGTTTTTCTCTTTGATCAAACTTGTGCTGGGTCTTTGTATTGTGGGCAAAGCATAAGCTTCCAAAAACTCACAAATTTACATAATAAGGTTTCATACCAAACAATACTTCATATGGAGATTTCATAGACAAAAGCGGGGTGGCATTTTATTTATGAGATATGTGGCTGTGAGAACACATTCACCCCAAAACCTTAAGGGTAAATGTGCTTGAAAATGGAGAGCCCGGGCTACCTCAAGGAGGTGACCCCCCCCCCCCCCCCCCCCCCCCCCATTTTGTTGTGGTGTGTTGACGCAACAACGTTGATGGATAACACCATGATCAACAAAGAAATGTCTCATAGCATTAGAGATGAATTCAGTTCCATTATCAGAACAAACTAGTTGAATGGATGGAAATATGATGGCACCAGCACTAGAATTTATGTAATTTATGCAAGAGTGGAACTGTGTGTGGACCATGGCAAAGAGGGATTGCAAAATCTGTTATGTTTCATTTTTTTAGATGCATTAAATATACCCAAGTACAACGCGTGAAGTCATCCACAATAGTGAGAAAAAATCGAGAACCATTCATTGAAGGTTGAGAAAAATGACCCAATATATCGCAATGTATTAGAGAAAAGGTTTATTAGTGTTAATGGAACTCAAAGGGAAAGATAACCGGGCTTGTTTTGCTTGAGGGCGAATAGTACAAGATTTATTTTTAGAACATGAAATAAATGGAACATCTCCAACCAAACGATGTAAAGTACGATATGAAAGGTAGCCAAGTCGCCAATGCCAGAGATCAAAAGAGGTTGGCTTGGTAACTGTCATTGTTGTGGCTGCCTTGAAATAGAATAATCCTTCATGAATGTTACCCTTCCCAATCGTCTTCTTCATTGTTTGGTCCTGAAAAATACAATGATCAGAAAAGAATGTCAGGAAACAATTATCTGATTTGGTAAGTTGGCTAACAGATAAGAGGTTGAACTTAACAGATGGGATGTAGAAAACATTCTTAAGTTTGATGGTGGGGGAAAAGAGAATAGTTCCAATATGAGTTATGAAAGTATGTGTTCGATCAGGAAGGCTAATAGATAACGGTTTATGGCATACTTCATAGAAAGAAAACATAGAAGAAGTGTGACACATATGGTTCGTTGCACCTATATCTATAATCCAAACGTAGCTTGAGAATACGTTTGAGGCTAATGAATTACCTGTCAGATGTGTTGTATGATCGACACTACTTGATGAGAGCATGGCCAAAATTTTCTTGTATTGCTCCTGAGTTATGGAAGGAGGTGTTACCATTGCTTGTTCTTTGCTTTTGGCCTACTTAGCATCAGGTTTCTTTGGAGGGTATCCATGGATCTTGAAACAACGATCAACGGTGTGATTATCTCTTCCACAATGGTCATAGTGTATCTGGTTGGAGATCTTTCCTCGAGGAGTCTCAATTCCATGATCTAGAAGAATTAGTTGATTGTGTGGTTTAGCAACAAGGGCAGCAACATCTAGAACATGAGGCGACAGAGCATGGATCACTTGTTGTTTCTCTTCTTGACGAACAAGGGAATACATATTTGTTATGGAAGGAAACGAATTCATGAGAAGTATTTGGTTTCGCAGTGCTCCATACTTTTCATGGAGACCTTGAAGGAACTCCATGGCTCTATCTTCTTGTTGTTGCTCTGCGAGTAATTTTCCATTTTCACAGGTACATTTTTGGATAGAAACAAGAGATCCAAGTTTATTCCATAAGGATTTAAGCTTGGTAAAATAGGCGGAAACTGACATTCCTTCCTACCTTGTTTCTGCAATAGATTGCTTCAGCTGGTCAATCAGAGGCTTGTTTGATTGAGGAAAGTGTTCTCCAAGATCGAGCCATATTTCTCTTGCTATATTGGCATACAGGATGCTACCGCGGATCTCAGTAGAAGCTGAGTTGAGAATCCAAGATGCAACCAAATCATTAGATCTTTCCCACTTCGAATTTTCAGGGGAAGCTGTGGGTTTCTCTAAAGTGCCATCAACACGACCGAGTTTGTTCTTTGCTCGCAAAGCCATAGTCATGGCACGAGTCCAAGTGACGTAGTTGTCGCCAGATAATGGTGGAGCAACCAACACCGTCGTCGGGCTGTCTGACTGGTCGAAGTAAAAGGGATCATCTGATGACACTTGTGGTTCACTGGACTTATTATCATTAGCCATGGAACCGAAAAAATGATAGGTATTGGATCACCCCTGCTCTGATACCATGAAAATGTGGGATATATTGGAAGAGAGAGATATCTTCTTATGTTTCATTCATAGTATACGTATACATATATATGCCATGTATGACAAACTCCAACAATCCAAGAGATAAACTAACCAAACTAGTTGTAACAACTTAGAGATAAACCTCATCTCTAATAACCAAACCAGCTGGAACCTTATCTCTTAACAATCGAACTAGTTGGAACCATAATACCAAGTGAAAGAGGGAAATCTAGTAGCCATTCTTAAGAGAGGGAAAAAGAAATAAACCATACACCTTTGTGATGAGATCTTGAGTGATTGTAAGCATATTTCTCTTCATAATCTCTAATGAAAATCACATGAACGCCTCTGCGTGGGAAGTAGTCATTAAGGTGAACCTCAACAAAAATCTCATGTGTTTGTGTTGTTGGCTTTGTTTGTTTGTGTTTCCTTGATTTGATTACTTGTTTGTGTCTTGGATTGGGTATTGAACTCAACACCTCTCTACCTTCTTCAGAGAGGTATACATCTAATCTAATCAATATATTACATAAATTTAGAAGTATTTATACAAAGTTATGTCATGGGACACAAGCATTTACCTCAAAAGAAATAATAAGCCATAATTATTGCCACTACCATGAAGTTAATGTAAGTGTATAAAAAATATTTTTGGCAGAAAGAAAATTGGCGAACTCCTTTTATAGAATGGAAATGGTCACATACCGAATGAAGTGTAAACATTTTTCATAAAAAAACAGTAATGGAGTAATTAAACGGTTAATGCATATTTATTTAGCATTTCTTAACTTTAATTTATTGCTTATTCATCATTTAAACCATCACCACTACACCTTTTCATCTTTCCTATATTATACAAACTCTCTCTCTCTCTCTCCCCCACTACACTTTTTCATCTCTCTCTCTCTCTCTCCACCACAACCTGTCTCTCTCTCTCTCTAATATTATAATGGACAATCCAGCTTGCTCTCCAGACGAATGAAATTTGTGTTGGGTGATATGAGCTAGCGAACGTGGAAAGATAGAGGTTCGCTTGCTTACTGAACTAGTCCCATCGATCCCACTGGCCTGTGTTATTCCACATAGAAATGTTGGCAGCATTGATTCGATAAAGAACCTTACTGTCGTTAAATGAGCTTGGACAAGCTTCCTCCCCGTTAGCTTCCTGCAAACGTATTTGGACTTAATCAATTCATTTGTAAAGAGGAATCCAAAGAGGCTTATTTTGGACATCTCAAAACTGGCTATGGTCTTTCTTATTCTCCTCCAGGTGATGAACCAGGTTCAAATTTGGTAATATAAATGGATCACAGGGCCCCCAACAAATCATTTAACTGGTCCAGCACCATCTTTTGAGAATCAATATAGACAATCCAGCTTATATGCATTACCCGTGCATATTAAATCTCCTAACTTAAGAAAAAGAATGTGCATCACATGTGCACATTAAATCACCCAATTTTGGTAAAATATAAATTGTGTGTATTAGAATTAATTTGTGTAGGAGATTAAGAAAAAGGAGCTTGCATTGCACATATATATTACTAGTTAATTTAGAGAGAGAGAATCTATCCCAAACTTCTTAACAATATAGGTAAGTTAAGTTTCCTCCAAAATATTTTTGCTAAATTGAAGACACATTGTTGAACAAAATGTAGTACTCCGATTGGAGAACATCAATGGATACATGAAGCTAACTTAGCAATGGAGTTATCTCAAAATTCATATCTCAGTTTTCCATATTGAAAATTCATAGCGGCAGATGTGATCTATGTACAAAATTTTAATAGAATTCGACGATTTTTAACAATGTTCAACCTAAAAATCGATATTATATAAAGGGTCGGGAATTACTTTATTTTTAGGTCGCATCTGAGTGGTTAAAATTTGTAGCATTCATTTTAATATTTTGTACACATAATTTTTCTAATATAGATCATATCTAATAGTGTGGATTTTCATTTTGAAAATCTTGAAACATTCATCTTGTCATGCATGCCTAAGAGTGTAAAATCAAAATCAAGTTATATAACATTCATTCCCCACCCACCCACCCCTTTATCAATTCCCCCATATATACAATATATGTAGGGAGTAGTGTACCACGATAGACAACTTAGTTACGAAGACATCTCAAAACTCATGTATAGATCAACCACAATAAAAATTAATACAATTCGATGTGATCTACTTTATATTTAACGGTATGAATTTTTATTTTGGATGATCAAGATATGAGTTTTGAGATATTTGCTCAGCGAAGTTTGCTTGGGGGACACACTAGTCGCCTTGTTCCTATGTGTGTGTGGGTGTTTATGTGTGAGTGTGTGGTTATGAAAAAAGTGAAAACTTATTACACAAACTATTGTCAAATGCATTATCTACACTATTTAAAATGATCAATATGTCATAAAATATAGGATGATAAAATATCACGTAAGTTCGAACCTAATTTGTCCATGCAACAAATCATTACAAAATGAACACTTAATACCAGGCCAAAACATGTTCAAATTATTGACTCTTAGTTTGGTGTGCACAAAACGTGTCTATAAATACTAATAAACTTAAATTGAGTTGTTCAGATTTTCAGGATCAAATAATATCAATAAGAGATGCAAGAGAGATTCAAGAATATTCAAAGAAGGAAAGTAATAAAGAAAGATTGCAAAATCAAGCAAAAGAAGAAGATATGCAAAAAGAGCACATGATTGATTAGTGTCCAAGAAAGCTATCAAGACCAGTTTCTATCATTCTATATTTGTGAGATTTTATCTGTATTTAATTGATTGGTGATTGATTAGTTTTTTGTAAGAATATAAAGTGGATTCGTTATGAACAGCGCGATAACGGTCGACCGCACCTCATGACGGTCGACCGCATTGCAGTCGACTGTGCTTCACAGTTACGTAAGAAGTAGTCGACCCTTCATCTCTCAACTTTACGTCAAAGAGATAAACGGTCGACTGCACCAAAATTGCGGTCGATCGAACTTTGCGCTGTTCACATTTTTGGAATATAATGTTTCTATTTTTTATCGATACACTTCCCAGTCTATATATTTGGACAAACCCACTGTATATTCTTCACCTATTACTTCTGAGAAAAATCTTCTGAACTAATCTTTCAACAATCAATCCGAGTGTGTATGATAACTATTTGTATTCTTCAGTTAGGATCATTAAAGATCTTGAGCCTTTTCTTTTCTTCCACTTCGGTAAGATTAACGGACTTGTGTTAGAATTCCTGTGGGTGTAATAGGTCTCTCGACCTGAATCCGAGAATCACTGTACAAGGGTTTGAGTATAGTGGAACGCTTGTGGCGGAGAATGGCTATAAGTAGGTGGTGTGGATGTAGACCTGAGGGTCGAATCACGTTATAACGCTGCGTCACTTATGCTATTTGTGTTTGCTCTTCTTATCTCTTTTTATTTACTCTGCACTTTACTTTAATTTTTTAAATTCCGCACAATCACCCAATTCACCCCTCCCTATGGTGATTAACAGTGGTATCAGAGAGAGGTGCTTATCAAAAGCTTAAAAGCTTAAGCAAAAGATCCAATGGCCGAAATTCCTCCTCCCAAAAACTTGTACTCATCGGAGCAATTCGTCTCCAATGGAACAAGCCTTACACGCTCATCATTTTTTGATGGAAAATGCTATGATGTTTGGAAAGTTCGTATGTCTCATTTTCTACAGATGCTTGGAGAAGAAGTACGGAATGTGTGCATTAATAAAATAGACATTCCGGTTAGCGACATAATGACAGCTTTCACAAAAGCAGAGCTAGCGCTCAAGATGGAAAATTCCAAAGCTATGACGGCTCTCTATGCAGGGTCGAATAACGAAGAACTAATGCGATGCGGGCGAAACTGTAAGACATCATACGAGATCTAGAACAACATGCTGAAGCGGCATGAGGGAACCACCTCTGAGGTAAAAGCTAAAGCAAATTTATGTTTTTATAATTTTGATGTGTTTCGTATGTTGCCAGGAGAAAATGTGGATCAAATGTTTGCCCGCTTCTATATCATTGCCCACGAACTTGAGATCTTAGGTAAGGGGTTGGATGATGACCGAAAGGTCAGAAAACTCATAAGGTGTCTTACGACAAAGTGGGATGTAAAGGCTGCTGCAATGAGGGAGACCCTTGAAGAAAAGGGATTTGAATACTACACATTCCAAGGAAAGCTGAAGACATACGAGATGGAGATGACGGAAACTAAAAGATACATACAAAACATCGGGATTAAACAAAAAATCGAAGAGAAAACCATTACACTAAAAGCAGAAAAATCCCGACCATCAAAAGCAGATTTAGACCGAGAGGAGTCAGATGAAGATATCGCCCTATTGACCAAGAAATTTCATAAGTACCTCAAACATAAAAAATATGGCAGGTACCAAGGAGAAAGAGAGAAGGATAAAGATGATGTGTGCTACAAGTGCAAGAAGCCTGAACACATCCATGTAAATTGTCCTGTCTCACAGGACAGGAATAGGGACTACTAACGCTCAACCTAGGTCTGAAAAAGAAGGCGTTGAAGGCAACATGGCTAGGCTCAGATTCAAGTGAATAAGATCAAGGTTACAACGATGTCGGCTTCATGGCTCTTGAGAATGGTGAGGTGCAATCACCATCTCAAGAAGAGGTAATCGAAGAACCTACTTATGATGAGATAGTAGACATGTGTAATGGATTAAAAGACTATGCTAAGAAACTGAGTCGTGAGCTAAGGTAATTAAACAAATTTCAAATGAAACACATGACTCTTGTATCGCTAAAAATCAAAAACTAAAAAATAAAAATGCTTTGATCATAGAAAAATTCGAGTCATTTAGAAAAGACCATGATGTATTGCTAGAGTAAAATGAACTTTTAAAACAACAAATTCAAGAATCCTTGCAAAACATGATGAACACTTAAGAAAAATTCATGAGAAATCTGTTTATATAGCCAAACTTACAGATGATTTAAAAGAATGCAAAAGAAAATTTGATGAGGTAGTGGAAGGATGTAATGAAGCCCTTGAACAAAATAGAATACTTGATGCTACACTAGATACTCTTCGTTGGAACACAAAATACGATGAGATGACTAGAAAAAGACTTTGTAAAGGAGTAATTGAGCTTGAAAATTTGTAGAAAAATATGAAGGGCCTAGTTACCTTATTACAAAAAATTCAAGATCCTATCACGATAATCGAGGGCTTAGTTATGAAGAGCAAATACACCATCAAAAAATTAAATTATCATGTCATACACACTTGCACAATCACCAACATAATCACAAACCAACTCAAAACTATGCAAGTGTGCATGACTCAAGATATAGTCGTATCACATGTCATCACTGTTGTAGACTAGGACATATTTCATATAACTGTTCATTAAAAAGGAATACTAACTTTGTCTGGATAAGAAAGAATGTTAATGCAGGCTCAAAACCAACTTGGACTCCAACAAAATTTCATGTAGGTGGTTCAATGCTCTCTCTCTCAACTTAGAAGATCGCAGACACCTTGATAGAAGATGCTCGAGAGGCTCATTAAGTTATACTAGCAACCTGCATCTCTATCAAGGAAAAAGGAGAAGGGCCTTGGTCCTTCAAATAAGTATAGCACCGGGTAAAATCTACACTTGCTTGAATCTATATTAAATAGTAAGATTACTTATCTCCAAAATAAAAAGTCTAGAGCATCAGCTATTTATCTAAGGAATACATGAAATGTGTGAATTTTACAAACATCTAAAGTTGCCATTACAAGATCTGAAAATTAAAATTAAAAAAAAAATCACTTTGCAAAAACCATAAAACTGTATGAATGGTCGACCGATCGGTCGACTGTACTATTCATTGGTCATTGATAAATCGAGAATGGATCGGTCGACCGTCCACCCCTCTGTCAAAAACTACTCAATCAGAACTCCTTCTTTCGTGTGACGTGGTCGACTATGTCTGTAAACCGGTCGACCGATCCACTCGGCTGACTTGATCTTTCTATTTCCAATATAAATACCCCTTCATCTCCTTCCTCTCAAACCACACGAAAAACCCTAGCCTCCATACACAAACCCATCAAATAACCTTTTCATCTCTCATTATTCTCTTCAAATTTCTCGTGTGCTTTTTCCCTCTGTCAATGGCTTCCTCTTCTCACAAATCAAAGGGCAAGAAAGCTATCCATCACTAGAGATGGTATTATCTTTCGAAACTCAAATTGTGCTGATCTTTACTATTCTGATCTTTGGAATGCTCCCGTCGTTGCCAATCATGTAATCAACTTATCATCCTTAGGGGGTCAATTTTCTGTTATGGTTTGGATCCTTAGAGACCTTGGGTGGGAAAACTATCTTACTACACCTAGCACCCACTCCGAAGTCATTGACTCGCCAATTCTATGCCAACCTTGAGGGTCTTCAAGATGATGATCTCACCCTCTCCTCTATCATTCTTGGGATAAGAGTTAGAGTCACTCCCGAATATCTCCGTGGGAGTTATAAATTTCCCAAAGAAGAATTTGATGCATATCATCTACATTTATAAACCCTTAATTATAAACCTGGTCATGACCAAAATACTATCAAATCTATGATCGTCCAACCTGAATTCTCTCGTCTTCCTCGTCCCGCTCCCACAAATTTTATTGATACAACTCGGGTTCTAAATAAATTGTTAATGTTGATATTTGGCCCAAAAAGAATGACAAATCGGAAATTCGGGTTGATCAATCATTTATTATTTTTTCTATTCTTTGTGAATATAAGTTCGATCTATCATTCGCACGATGAATTATGCAACCTTTACAAATCGTGGTCTCCCCTTCAGCTCTCTTATATATAAGCTTTCCATTGACTCTTGAATTGATGTCGTAAATTTTCTTCTAAGCAAAAACCCTATGCCCATCCTTCCTCAACAAATGGGCATCAATGTACCGTTCACCCAGCGGGCTCGTCGTCGTCAAGCCCAACAACAAGAGCGCCGAGCCGAACAGCCCCTATAAGCCTCTTCCTCCTCCCGTCGCAAGAACACCACCCCCTCTTCCTCATCTTCATTTGTGACTCATGAGCAGTTTGCTGCTCATCAAATGCAAGTGTATGGCTATTATGTCAACACAATTGAGTACTTGCAAGGAAAGGAAGATTGGAAAATTCTTCCTCCTCCAAATGATGAGGAAAATGATGATGAAGACGATGGCGAAGACGAAGAAGATGGTGGAGAAGATGATGAATAGATTCATTCTTATAATTGCTAGATGTAATATCACCATTGTCATGTAATATCTAGTAATTTGCTATAATAACTCAGTGCTTGCAAAATGTCACATATTCAGTTGATTGTCTATTTTACTATCATGTATCAGTATTTCGGTCGACCGTGTTATCGACCGGTCGCTCCTTTGGAATCTTGAACACAAGTCCACTTTAAGAACCAATCAGTCTTCAAAATTTTTGGCTTTCAGTATTTGCGGTCGACCGAACGGTAGACCGGTTCACCCTCTGTCATGCATTTTTTTTCGTTACAAGATGTGCGGTCGACCGTATGGTCGAATGGTTTTCTCTCGGGTTAATTTTTGACTTGTATGCTTAATTGGTGTTGCGGTCGACCGTGCGTTCGACCGGTTATTTTTCTTAGTTGCTCGAACTCTCTATTTATCTTTTATATACTATAGGTTTCTTGATATTCATTACTCACTTCTTCTTCTGTTTTATGCCTCACATCTGTATTGGGAAATCTCAAATCTATGATACCATGAAGAGCTCTCCCTGTATATCAAAGAGTTTCACTATCAACGGTATCATGTAAGTAGATTTTCCTCCGTTTTCAAAATTATTATATTTCTCAAAACTCATCTCAAGTTTTTTTTGTTTCGCTTAATAAATGTTCTTCTCATTTACAAATTGCTTTTGGGGGAGTATGTTCTCCACGTCTCTTTAGCCCCCTATTGGTATGTTCCAAAAAGGAGGAGAAATTTTTTAACACTGAAAGTAAAATATTTTTTTCTATCTTCTATGAAGTATTGAATTAAGGGGGAGTATTGTATTTACAAATCTCTCTTAAAAACTCTTTACCTATAAAAATTTGTGTTATAGGAAGTACTAAATTCAGAAAGAGTATTTATATGCCTAATTGTTTAATTTTTACTTTCAATATTCAAAGGTATGTTTTGTTCACACTAAAATGGAAAAATTATTGACTCTTAGTTTGGTGTGCACAAAACATGTCTATAAATACTAATAAGTTTAAATTTAGTTGTTCAGATTTTCAGGATCAAATAATATCAATAAGAGATCCAAGAGAGATTCATGAATATTCAAAGAAGGAAAGTAATAAAAAAAGAATGCAAAATTAAGCAAAAGAAGAAGATATTCAAAAAGAGCACATGATTGATTAGTGTCCAATAAAGCTATTAAGACCACTTGCTATCATTCTATATTTGTAAGATTTTATCTGTATTTAATTGATTGGTGATTGATTAGTTTTTCGTAAAAATATACAGTGGATTCGTTATGAACAGCACGATAACGGTCGACCGCATCGCAATCGACTGCGCTTCACAGTTACGTAAGAAGCGGTCAATCGGCCCTTCATCTCTCGACTTTACGTCAGAGAGATGAAAGGTCGAATGCACCGAAGTTACAGTCAACCGAACTTTGCGCTGTTCACATTTTTGGATTGTATCGTTTCTATTTTAGATTGATACACTTCCACGTCTATATATTTGGTCAAACTCACTGTGTATTCTTCACCTATTACTTCTGAGAAAAATCTTCTGAACTAATCTTTCAACAATCAATCCGAGTGTGTATGATAACTATTTGTATTCTTCAGTGAGAATCATTAAAGATCTTGAGCTTTTTATTTTTCTTCAACTTCGGTGAGATTGATAGGACTTGTATTAGAAGTCCTATGGATGTAATAGGTCTCTTGGCCTGAATCTGAGAATCACTGTACACGGGTTTGAGTATAGTGGAATGCTTGTGGCGGAGAATTGCTACAAGTAGGTGGTGTGGACGTAGACCTGAGGGTCGAACCACGTTATATTGCTGCGTCATTTGTGCAATCTGTGTTTTCTCTTCTTATCTCTTTTTACTTACTCTGCACTTTACTTTAATTCTTTTAATTCCGTACAATCACCCTATTCACCCCCCTAGGGTGATTAACATAAACTTCGTGCTATATCCTATATCACCATCCTATGGTTTATGATATGTAAATCACCTTGAATAATATGGATCATGCATTTGAGAGGAAGTGAAGTTTAGTGTGCTTTATCTTGTTTATTAAATATATCAGTTTCCAGATTATGGCCGTATTTAGTTGGACTACTTTCAAAAGTAGCTAAAGTAGCTAAATGTTGTTACTATCGGTTAATTTTCAATGTTTGGTCATCCAATTTAAGAATCCACACCATGTAATATAGGTTATCTCTGAACATCCTATAAATAAAAGTATAAAAGATTTATTGAGTTGGCTACCTCTGAAAGTACTCTCTTCTCAGTTTATGTATTGATGCCAGATTAAGCCATTTATTAAAGCACTAGATTTGTCTATGGGCACGTGCCTACGACACATCTTCAGAAAGATACAACATACAGAAAGCCTCGTAAACAGTAAATCAACAATTATATAGCTCAAGTTTGAATAGTATGACAATAATTAGTTGTAAATAAAAGTCCATATTTTCATTAGTATATGTTGAAAAATAATTATAAATTGGAGTATAAATAATATGTTTCCATATATATATATATATATATATATATATATATATATAGAGAGAGAGAGAGAGAGAGAGAGAGAGAGAGAGAGAGAGAGAGAGAGAAAAGTGAGCCTCATATAGAGTATGAGGAAATTTTCCTCATACAAAGTGATTATACTCACTTAGTGAGGCCCTTATGGAAGATCTACTCCGTCCATCATGTTTATCATACTAATGGATGTATGTGTAGAAAAAATCAAGTGGTTTGGAGGACATTCACCTATGCATCATGAGGTTGAAAAATAAACGATTTCAACAGTAATACAAATCGAACGACAAATTGGACCCACATGATGCATTAGTGAATGACCTCCAAACTACTTGATTTTTTCTACACATACATCTATTAGCATGATAAAAATGATAGACGAACTGGATCTTCTATAAGGGATACAAATCGAACGACAAATTGGACCCACATGATGCATTAGTGAATGACCTTCAAACTACTTGATTTTTTCTACACATACATCTATTAGCATGATAAAAATGATAGACGAACTGGATCTTCCATAATGGCCCTACCAAGTGAGTATAATCACTTTGTATGAGAAAAATTTTCTCATACAAGTATGAGGCTCACATTACTCTCTCTCTCTTTATATATATATATATATATATATATATAAAGAGAGAGAGAGTAATGTGAGCCTCATACTTGTATGAGGAAATTTTTCTCATACAAAGTGATTATACTCACTTGGTGGGGCCCTTATAGAAGATCCACTCCATCCATCATATTTATCATGCTAATAGATTTAAGTATAGAAAAAAGCAAGTTGTTTGGAGGTCATTCACTCATGCATCATGTGGGTCTAATTTGTGGTTCGATTTATATTACTGTTGAAATCGTTCATTTTTCAACCACATGATGCATGGGTGAATGAACTCCAAACCACTTGATTTTGTTCTACACATACATCCATTAGCATGATAAATATGATGGACGGAGTGGTGATTTTGTTCTACACATACATCCATTAGCATGATAAATATGATGGACGAAGTGGATCTTGCATAATGGCCCCACCAAGTGAGTATAATCACTTTGTATGAGAGAAAATTTTCTCATACTCTATATGAGGCTCACTTTTCTCATATATATATATAAAAAAAGAGAGAGAGAGAGAGAGAGAGAGAGAGAGAGAGAAAATTAAATAAATAAATGAGTTGTTTTGGGAATTTGAATTTGAGTTTTGAGGAGAAAATGTGTTTTGTGAGGTTAGATTTGAGACTTTGATTTTGAGGGAATAGAAGGAAAGCCACTTAATAGCTTTCTTTGTATTTTATTATATAGATTGACTTTTCTATTACAAAATATACTTTTAAACTAGTCTTCATTTAACATTATGTTTATACGAACATATTACAATGTTGATCATTACTTTAGATCGTGAATCCTTTTTTTTTTTTTTTTCTTTTATCTTTTTTAAAAAAAATTTTAAAGGTATTCATCCTCAAATTTGGCATCCAAATAAAATGGAGCTCAATTTCTAAACATTTTTATCTCAAAAAAGTTATTTCCTAATCAAAGAAAGTCATTTATTTTTTTTAGCATTTGGACGTAGCTACCTATACTGGAAAGAGAAAAAAATTTCAACATCTCTAATTAATTATGTGATATCTTATTTAAGAATGAAAAGTATTACCAACTATACTACAAGTGTTTGACATTAAAGAAGTTGGTGCATGATGGATGTTGTGAGTATAGAATGCATTAAAAATGTCAAAGGGCTAATCGAAAATCTTGTAGTATATATACTATATGTTTCTCATTTTCTAACATAAAATTAACATGGACTAACTTCAATTAATTTTTTCTTGTAGTTTTCGCAAATTCATTTGTGGTTATATCACTGTTTGTGGAATTGGCTCTCTTATTTTCACTCAGCAAGCTTAATCTCAGTAAGTTTCATCAATAGGCAATATCTTAATTCATATTGGATGGGGTGGATAATTAAGTAACGACTCGAATTCAATGTTCTGGTTTGCGCAAGACTTTTCCTTTTAAAAAAAATCTCAGTAAATTTCATCAAGTTGAAAATATTTTTCAAGGAAATTAAGTAATTAATTTACAGTGACTAAATAAATGAGTAAAACTTGTTTGAATCCTCTAAAATTTTGTTTGAAGCATTAAATTGATCACATGTTGTTAATTTTTCATTGGAACGCAAATTATTGAAATTGGATCTCTCTCACTCTCTCATCATAAATTTGGATGTAACTTAATACAAAAGAATGTGTAGCACAGAAAAATTTTGCAAATATATTAGTAAATGACTCATTATAAATAATAATAATAATAATAATAATAATAATAATAATAATAATAATAATAATGCTGCTGCTGCTGCTATTAAAACCCTCGAGGATTACTAGCACCACCTCTTTGTACATATATACAGGTATGATCATGAGAGACTCGAGACCCCACGGCTCTTATTTTGAGAAGTCATATATGAAGTTTATTGATATGAATTTTTATAAAAAATCTGAATTGTTCATCTTGTTGTGAAAGCCTACAAAAATTTAACTTTGTAAAGTCAAGTTATTTGACATTCATATCCCCATCCATCATATCATTTGAAAAATAAGGAACTTCAATATACAATCTTTTCAGGTCGTAAAATATAAACAAATGAACTATAAATTACTCAATTTTATACTCTCAAGTTATCTTAGGAGAAAGAATATGATGAAATGTTCATATTATTCATGGGGGTTTATATCGATGGGCTCACGTATGAGGCCTCAAAATAGGGAGCTAGAGAGATAGGATAGGATAACTCTCTTCTTTCTCACACACACATGTAAAATATAAACAAATGAACTTTAACGCACAGTTATTTTTCAAGTTGTAAAATATAAACAAATGAAATCACACACACACACACACACACACACACACACACAACTATTTTTCAGGTTGTAAAATATAAACAAATGAACTTTAAATTCCTTTATATTACACTCTTAAGTTATCTTAGCATGAAGAATAAAATGAAGGGTTCATATTTTTCAAGGGGGTTTATATCGATGGGCTCACATATCAGGCCTCAAACTAGTGAGAGAGATACTCCTCTCTCACTCTCTCTCTCTCTCCCTCCCCCCCCCCCCCCCCCCCCCCCCCCCCCCCATACACACAGAGATATTTTTCAGGTCGTAATATATAAACAAATGAACTATGAATTACTTAATTTTACACTCGTAAGTTATCTTAGAATGAAGAATAAGATGAAAGGTACATATTTTTCATTGGGGTTTATATCGATAAGCTCACATATGAGGCCTCAAAATAGGGAAAGAGATAGGATAGGTCTCTCTCTCTCTCTCTCTCTCACACACACACACACACATAGGAAGTCTTCCATTGCAAACGCAATGCAAGTGAAAATGGTGCATCTATATATCATATAGATGATCTGAACCGTTCACATTATTTAACATAGTCGAATTAGTCTATGAATGAGAAATCCAGTCATTTGAGATTCGTTTGCCCATGCATTAATGTGTCACTTGTATGGCTGAAAATTCATTATCTTTTATAATGACAAGATGCATCGAAAGAGCTCTGAGTTATGGATAAGGTGGGAGATTCCAATGCTCCCCTTCATTGTGGAGATATTCTATGTCTGACTCATACCGCTCATTTTGTTTTAACTTATAAATGCCTAAATTAGTCTAGGAATTGGAAATCAAGTCAGTTAAAATTTGTTTGCCTATACAATAATGGTTTCAGAAATTTTATGGCTGATGATATAGAAATTTTATGGCTGATGATATAGGTAAAAATAGAAACAAATCGGGACCGTTCAAATCGGGCATGCATTCTATAGCTCTTAGGAGTAAAACGGTAAATTCCAACAGTTGCAGGCCCGTAAGATTAAGTTGGGCCGCTTTCAAGTCCAGTAACTTAAAATAGGGTTGATCATGATAGACCTCACATCTCTTATTTTGAGAAGTCATATGAGTTTATTGATATGAATTTTTATGAAAAGTCTGAACTGTTCATCTTAATCTTAAAGCCAACAAAAGTTTAACTTTGTAAAATCAAGTTATTTGACATTCATATCCCCATCCATCATATCATTTGAAAAATGAAGAATTTTATTATACAATTTCTTTAGGTTGTAAAATATAAACAAATAAACTTTAAATTACTTTATTTTATATTCTAAAGTTATCTTGGCATAAAGAATAAGATGAAAGGTTCATATTTTTCACAGGGGGTTTAGATCGTTGGGATCACATATGAGGCCTCAAAATAAGGAGAGATATAGGATAGGTCTCTCTCTCTCTCTCTCTCTCTCTCTCTCTCTCTCTCTCTCACACACACACACACACACACACACACACACACACACACACAGATTAACATTTCGTTGTGCACTCACCTCTGTATGTATTCGGCCTTCGGACCTTCATATCGGCAATCTAAACCGTTTACATTGATCTACACATCTAAATTAGTCTAAATATGTAAAATCAAGTCATTTGAAATTCATTTGTCCATCTATCATGTGATTATAAAAAAGAAATGATATTCAGCCATACAATTTTGTAACACTTAAATGCATCGGCAAATGAATTTCAAATTACTTGATTTTACATATTTAAACTAATTTAAATGTGTGGATCAATGTGAACGGTTCGGATCGTGAATATGAAGACCTGAATTCCTAGTGCACACGGAGGTGAGTACGCGTGCATGCGCGGGCGCGCGTGCACACACACACACATACAAAGGTCCCCTTCATTGTGGAGATATCCTATGTCTGACTTGAACTACTAATTTTGATATAACATATAGATGCCTAAATTAGTCTAGGAATTGGAAATCAAGTCAGTTAAAATTTGTTTGTCGTACGTCAATGGTTTAAGAAATTTTATGGCTGATGAAATGGGTAAAAATAGAACCAAATCGGGCATGCATCCTAAAGCTCTCAGGAGTAAAATGATAAATTTCAACAGATACAAGCTAGTAAAAGGAAGTTAGGCCTCTTTCCAGTCCAGCAACTCAAAATAGACCTACCATACTAGGTTGCCATAGCAGCCCAACATGAAGAAGCCCAGGTTCACCCAAAGTTGTCAGTTTAAATTCTCTATCTCTAAAGAGTAACTACTATTTCTCCATGCATAAGGGAGATTTTAAAAACTCTATATGTTCATCAAGAGAAGAGTCCTAATTCGATCTATTTACATCGAAGAAGGTATCAAAGCTTATTTTTCTAGCGGGTAGTGGAGATAAATCCAATATCTTGAAATGACCCCCCCCCCCCCCCCTCCACACACACACCATCAGATATAAATACATCATGACCCCTTTAGAAACCAGGTAATCACATTTTTCAATCACAAAACTCTTCAAATATTATGAGATTTCTGACATTGGGTCGAAGGGTTTGTCACCGGGGCGAACCCCGGTGTTTAAGGCTATTTTGCAGGTCAAACAAAGCGATCACAACCATTCAGATCAGATCCAATCTTTCACGACCGTCGGTTTTTAGAGTCAAAAATAGTTTACGGCAATTATCGCTGGTGAAAAGCAAAAGTTAGGTCTTTTATTGTTTTCCATAAAAAAGACTCACAAAATATGTTTTCTCTCACCGAAAATTAGTAGCAACACCCTCTGTGGGAAACAGAAAATAACTCCGACCAAACTTTGCCAGTAAATAACTGATTTTCCAGCCATGCCTCCAAAATAACTAATTTTCTAACCATGCCTCCAAAGAGGAAGAATGCAGCAGCCACTAGTCATTCAGCCAACAATCCTCCTCCTTCCCTTCAAGCAGGGCAACAACCTCCTTAGTGGGAACCTCCACCCCTTCCTCAACAAGTTGATCACTCAAAGTCACAACTCTCTCTCTCTCTCTGTCTCTCATCGGGGATGCCTTAGCAGGCTCTCAACCGCGTCGTTCTGCATGCCACTCCAGACCTCGCCCTGAACAATCGAGGGGGAGCAGACTTTCGGTCCATTCAACCAACGACTCCATGGTTCCTCCCGTGGTTCCTCCCTTGATACATCCAGACCTTCGTACACTTATTAACAATAGGCAATAGGGAAAAGATCTCCACCGTCACCTCAAAGAGAGCCGCGTCAAAGGCCAAGGCTCCCGCTCAGAGCACGCTACATGGTGTCTCTTTCTCCTCGTGATCGAATTGGCAGAGAAAACCCTCCTCCTCTCCATAGGCACACTCCCAAAAATCTTAAGGAAGAAGAGGCCCCCATCACAAGGGCAGAATTTCGTGAATCAAAGATGAAATATGCCAAGCCCTGCAAGGTGCCCCAAGGAGGGACCGGCACATAAGTAGGAGTCGTCTCTCAATTGTGCAAGAAGAAAAATCATATGACCATACAAGATCTGAGCTAAGGGAAGATCATGTTCTCCGCCACCTCCAAGCAATGGAGGACTACCTTACAAGAATTGACAAAGAGGAAGGGGGTTATGCCCTAATCTATCCCCCCTGTAGGCCGCATTCTCTAAGTCTGTCATTGAAGCTCGCATCCCAGAGAAGTTTAAGTCACCAACATTCGATTCTTACAATGGAGACACAGACTTGATTAACCATATTGAGATTTTTAAGACTTTCATGATGATTTATCAAGCCTCTGATACCCTCCACTACAAAACCTTTCCAGAAACTCTCAAAGCATCAGCAAGAGAATGGTACTATGCATCTCTCCAGGCACCATCTTATCATTTGACCAGTTTGAGGAACTCATCCTCACACACATTATCACTAGTCGCAAAACGGATGAGATAAGCTCCTCACTACTCGACTTGAAGCAAAGGGATGAGGAGATGCTTAAGTATTTGGTCAGGTGCTTCACAGTCGAATCCCGGTTCATCCCCTCACTTGACTCGGCAGTAGGCACTACTGCCTTCGGATACGACATTTGATGTGATAAACTCAAAGCATCTCTCGTCAAGAGGCCTTATTGGGACTTTTCAGACCTATTACAAAAGACTGAGAAGTACATCTGAGTGGAAAAGGTCATCCTTCCACAAGACCAAGGAGAGCCTTCATCTGGGAACAAACAGAAGAGTACTGATATGGATAAAAAAAGCCTAGTCCATCTGAATTGTATGATCGCCACGAATCTTGAGACCTCTAAAGGCATGCTCGTGATCCCCGTGGGCTGCTCACAGGTCCACTACTTCGGGTCAACCCATGGAAGGGGGTATTTTCGGCCCATTACGGAACCCTCTTTCTACCTATATTTAAAGACCCCCTCCTCAGTTACCAGGTAATCAAGATTTTTGCCACCAAACCCTAATTTACAAATCTGGTTGTTGACTTGATCGTCGAAGGGCATGTCGCCGGGAAAACTCCTTGTGTTTTAGGCATTTTGCAGGTTTCTAGCGGCCAACAACCAACACATCCACCACTAGATCCACAAATTCCAATCAAATACTAGAATCTCATCAAGATCCAATCAATGGCTGAGATCTGAGGTTTCCACCAAATACAAGAACTCATCATCTGTTGCTCCCACACTACAAATCAGCAGCATTAGGTGGCATCGTCTATGGGAATCTTCAGATCCAGCCCCCTACTCAGATCCTAGATCGAATCTGTCTTCTTCTCCCATGTTTACATTCGACTCGTGGTTGAGTGCCACCTTCATAATAATACCCAAGGCGACCTACCCGCTTTCCTTTCGTTCAATTGCCCCTCAACCACTTCAGGGGACTGATTGTCAGCTTTATAATAAAGACTTTCTTTTCACCCTAATATTATTCTTTAGGGCTTTCACCACCTTTCTCTGGTCTTTAATGGTACCATCAAGCCTAAGTTATCTGGATGTGACGTCAACTTCGTTCTTTCTTGGTTTTCGTATCAAAATCGATGCTATCGTATAATAATAACTATCTTGCTTGCTTGGAAAAGTGATGATCTCCTATCACCGTTCAAGTCAGGAATAGAGGCTACGAGTTTTTTTGTGTAGAATCGAGATTGGGTGGGTGTTCAGTCTACAGCAACAATTTAATAGATTGATGAATTAGAAAGCTATCGAAAAGAATGCATTGGATGGATGCCTGGGCCTCAATTCAGAAAGATGAAGGGACAGAGGTGACTAATTCCCCATCTCATTTGGGGCGAAAAACGAATCGACATCTCGATGTGATACAGCCCTTTCCATTTGAATTGGGAAAGAATGGCGAAGTCCATCTCTATAGTTCTTAACTGACTACAACTTTTCAGAATAAAGAAAATAGAAGGAGTCTTTTTCTATCTGGAGGGTTCTTTTTTCAATCATGCCTCAACCAGATAAATTCACTTATTTTACACAATTCTTTTGGTTATGCCTTATCCTCTTTACTTTTTATATTCCTATATGCAATGATGGGGATAAAGTACTTGGTATCAGCAGAATTTTCAAACTACGAAACTAACTTCTTTCGCACCGGGAGAACCAAATTCGGAGTAAGGAACCTAATACTTTGGAAGATATCCTGAAAAAAGGTTTTCCCAGTTTTCATGAAATCGGTTGTTTTCAAATAGGTTGTGCGAAGAGTTTAGGCTAGTACTGAGAGTTCGGGCTGAAGTATAGCCTTTCAGGAGGGAAAGAAACTCTGTCTTTCCCGAATAAGCTAAGTCACAAGAAAGCAAGGAAGGGATTCATTTCAAGAAACCCGTGTTTTCGGCAATAACTCACCTTTTACTAGCGGAGGTGCCACTCTCAGTCGTGTCAGTGTCATGAAACCCGTGTTTTTTTCATGCAACTTGATTTTCCCTAGCAGACGTAGATCTCATTCAGTAATCGGTCTTCAAACCCCGTGTTTTTGCATTGAACTGGACTTTTGCTAGGGACGGTCCCATGCTAAATCGACATATTTCATGAAAAACGACCGTATTGAGTAGAATCTTTCTCAAATTCAATCAGCACCTATTAGGGAAAATGTGGTTTATGTCAAAAATGCGGGGATCACGACACGTATGATAGCCATTGGAACCCAAATTGGAGCTCTGACTTTGGCTGCCTTTGGTATTATTATGAGTTGACCCGATCTAAAGGACGAAAAGATGCAGTACTAAAGCAACTACAGGAAATAGAGGACCGGCTCGCCCGAATAAGAGATGATGGGAAACAGTCAATCAGAGGTACTGCCCTGTCCGACCACCCTTTTCCTCCGACATCCTCGAAGCCTCGTTCCTGCAGAGCTTCAAGACCCCCGCGTTCAACGGAACCAAGATCAGTTTGCCTGAACTCCCTCGGACATGCCGGGAATCTCAAAGGAACTGATCGTGCACAAGTTGAGTGTTAATCCGGATTCTAAACTGGTACAGTAGAGATGACGAAAATTCACGCCTGAGAGATAGCAAGCAGTAAAGGAAGAAGTCGAGAAGCTCCTCTCTGCCCACTTTGTCCAGGAGGTCGACTACCAAGAGTGGTTGACAAATGTTGTGATGGTGAAAAAGGCTAGCGACAAATGGAGGATTTGTATCGACTTTATGGACCTCAATAAGGTGTGTCTGAAAGACCTTTTTCCACTTCCAAGTATCGATGCCCTGATCGATGCAACATCAGGGCACGAACTCCTGAGCTTCATGGACGTCTTCTCCGGGAATAACCAAATCTGGATGTTTCCTCCAAATATCCTGAAGGCATCTTTCATCACAGATCAGAGACTCTACTGCTATTGGGTTATCCCCTTCGGCCTAAAGAACTCGGCAGCCACTTATCAAAGGTTGGTGAACAGGGTCTTCAAGGAACAAATCGGTCGGAATATGGTGTACGTGGATGACATGCCCGTGAAGAGCTTCAGAGGTGGAGACCACGTGAAGGACCACGAGGAAGCCTTCGGCATCATAAAGAAGAACCACATAAAGTTTAACATGTCTAAGTCTGCCTTAGGCATGATCTCGAAAAATTGCTAAGTTTTATGGTCATCCAACGAGGGATAGAGGCAAACCCAGAAAAAATTCAAGCTATCTTGGACATGGCCCCTCCTGCGAACATCAAAGAAGTTCAGAGGCTCACAGGAAAACTTTTCGTAATTGGGATTTTCTCTCGAAATCAGAGTAAAAATCCGTTCCCTTCTTCAAGGCCTTCTTGGGGGCAAAGAATTTCAAGTGGGGAGAGCCCCATTACAAAGCCTTCATCCAACTGAAGGAGTATCTCGCCAATCCCCCTCTGCTCAGCAAACGGGAGTCGAGTGAAGTTCTTTATCTCTACTTGGCAGCAACTGAGCATGCCCTTAGTGTATTCTTGGTCCGAGAAGATAATGGGGGTGCAGAAACGCATCTATTATAAGAGCAAAGTGCTCCACGATGCCGAGCTCTGTTATGCCAAAATGGATAAAGTAGCTTATGCCATGGTTATGGCAGTGCAAAAGTTTTGCCCCTACTTCCAGGCCTATTCCATCCAATTCCTCATGGACAAGCCTCTGAAGCAGGTTCTTAACAAGTCGGAAAACTCTGGACGGTTGATCAAATGGTCCATTGAGCTCAGCTAGCACGATATCGGTTATAAGCTGAGAACCGCTATCAAGAGTCAGGCACTCGCTAAATTCATCACCGAGTGCACTATCCCTGTGCCGTCCAAGGTTCTAGAGGAATAACCATTATGGGAGCTCTATATGGACGATTCCTCCTGCGAAGAAGGAAGTGGAGTGGGCATGATATAGAATGGTCCGGACAACATCGTCCTTTAGTATTCTTTGTGCCTTCACTTCTATGACTAACAACGAGGCTGAGTACGAGGCATTAATCGTCAGACTCCTCCTAGCTCGCAAAGCTAGAGTGAAATGGGTCAAGGCTTTCAGTGATTCTCAGCTTGTAGTCAACCAGGTCTACAGGGAAAACGAAGCACGTAACACCCGTATGATTCATTACCTTGCCCATGTCATGCTACTCTTGTCTGACTTAGAGGAGGCTTCAGTTGCCTGATTCCTTAGAGAACAGAATAGCCAGGACGATGCATTTTCCAAGCTGTCATCCTCCTTATTTGAGGGTTTTGATCGCACATTGTTGGTAGATTTCCTCGTCCAACCCAGCATCGATGGGGAGAACCCCGAAACCCTTTGCATCGAACCCCCTACAGTCATCGACATAGATGGAACCAATCCTAAACTTTCTGAAAATGGAGAATGGCCACAGAAACCATCTGAAGCGCGAAAGATCCAAGTCAGGGCTGAGAGATTTTTGCTCATCAAAGGGGTATTGTTCAAGTTATTGTACACAAAAGCCAACAGAAGACCTTACCTCCGATGTCTGACCCTCGATGAATCCCATTATGTACTCAAAAAAATGCACGGGGGAGTCGGCAGTTGCCACATGGGCGGCAAGTCGCTCGCATGGAAGATCCTCAACCATGAATATTACTAGCCAACTCTGTTACAGGACGCACAGGACCTCGTCCGACAATGCGGTCCATGTCAGAGATTCTTCTCCATCAAGCACGTCCCCCAGGCAGAAATCAAATCGCTAGCGAGCTCAACCCCTTTTGCCATGTGGAGAATGGATCTGGTCGGGCCCTTCCCTAAAGCAATGGGTCAGCGATGCTTCCTGATTGTTACCATTGATTACTTCACGAAGTGGGTCGAAGCAGAGCCCTTAGCCTCCAAAAATGAGCATCATGTCCAGCAGTTCTTCTAGAAGCATATTGTTTGCCGGTTTGGGACCCTAGGATTCTAATCACTTATATTGGTACTCAGTTCACGGGCAAAGGATTTTGCATGTTCTGCGCAGATTTGGGATCTGACAGAGTTTCTCCTCTATCTCGCACACCCAATCCAATGGGCAGGCCGAGAAAGCCAATCGCCAAATCCTGGAAGGCCTTTAAAAGTGATTAGAAAAATCCCCTAAGGGATTGTGGGTCGATGAGCTACCTAGCATGCTTTGGTCATACCAGACGATCAAGAGAATTCCAATGAGTGAATCACCTTTAACCTCACTTTTAGAACTGAGGCTATCATACCCCTAGAGGTTGGACTGCCGTCACCTCGGATAATCAGCTTCAATGAGGACCTAAACTCGAACGGTCTTGGGGCCAATCAGGATCCCCTTTATGAAGTGCGAGAGAGGTCAACCATTAGGAGAAACATCTACCAGCAGAGAGTAGAGTGGTTCTATAACAAGAAGGTTCGGCAGGCTAACATCAAGGAGGGAAACCTGGTACTAAGAAGACCTGAATTTTCCAAGCCAAGCAAGAAAACTAGCTCCCAACTAGAAAAGGCCCATACATGGTCTCCAAAGTGGTGCGCCAAGGGACTTACCGACTTGAAGACCTGGGGGCAGGGTGGCTAAAAGAACTTGGATTGCAAAACACATAATGAAGTTTCGTGAAGGCACCAACGCTCTATGCTTGTAATAAGGCCCTAAAAAGCCAGCGAATGTAATAAGTGCTCACCTATAAGCAACTAATGAATAAAATTTCATTTCAAATCAACAAGTTTTCAACCTTTGTCAAATTCGGGTCGCTCGTAAAATGTTCACAACTTCGCTTGGCCTCGTCACTTGGCATGGACTTCGAGCCGTACACGAAGAAGCGTTCTTCTTAGCAAGGCCTCATCCCTTACTAAGGACATCGAACTATAGCATGAAACAATGGTTTGAGAAACCCATCACAAACTGGGCAAATGAGACTCACCATTTGGAACCTCATGTACTACCAACGCAGTCTGTCATGTTGATCATTCTGTCACGTGCTGATAGTCGGGGTAACCCGTACTATTTCGACTATTACCCCAAGCTGTCAGCATATGTCAAAAGGACAATGTGAACACCTTGCAGATAAAACCTCATCTACTACCAACACAATCCTTCATTCTGATCGTTTTTTCACGTGCTAATAGTCAGGATAACCCGTCCTGTTTCGATAATTACCCCTGATGAAAGACAAAGGGAGTAGAAGAAAGTGATCATTCTTTCACCCACTAATAGCCTAGGGTAGAGTAGCCATGCTTCGCCGCTACCCCTAATAGTTAGCGGGTAGTAGAAGGACCATATGAACGCTGACATGCTCTAAAAGACTAAAAGAGAATGGAGGATTATATAGGCTCTTGTGGGAGGAAGTCCTCGAACCCCACAATGCTGACATGGGCAGATCTGAACCATCCATTCCTATCTAACAGCTACTAAAGGGTGTCCCTACAAGTTCCAAGGCAAACGTTTCAACATCTAAGATGAAACATTTCACTTTCAAGATAAAGCCATTTCAAATCCCAAGGTGAGATGCTTCAACTTCATCAAACCTAGCGTGGACACCAAATAAATCAACAAGTCTACTTCATCAAAGCAAATCTCAGAAGAGAGTCAAACCAAAGTTCTTCATTAATAAACTATTACATATTCAGTCAACCGAGGGATAGGTAAATACTGGTACAATTGGCAAGCCTGAAGAATTACAACAAGATACAATAAATTACAAAAAGCCATGATGGTCACCTATGGAGCCTATTCCTCGTTGGGGGTGCCCTGGGGTTGGCACAAACCAGTTCGAGTCCAACAGACCGGGTCTGCACCTCGATGGGTCGATCAGGTTCCTCCCTAGGGCTGGCCAAGTTGGATAGCCCCGCCACCGAAATCTGAGCATCCTCAGGGTTCATCGCCTCTAATATAAGCGTCGGAGAAGGACCTCTAACAGATGTCCAATCGTTGTGAAGAGAGGTCGCTCGAGACCCTGCTACTCCGAATGCCACATTTAACCGGTATATCTTAGTTCTTTCTCCAGCAACATCTCTTGGAGAACATAGTCGGTCGAATGCATGGCACCCTCCAAGGATGGGAGTCGGGTCGAATCGCTAGGGGTAGATATTTAAGTCTCGACACGGCCCAAATATTTTTCGACCATCACCTTTTTTAGATGAGCAAGTTCCAAACTCACTTGATGCGACCTTTTGATATAGTACGAAAATGCTGACTCCATATCCTTCGCCTCCGTACGGTGGCGAGCCAAACTCGACTCCATGGTGTGCACTCTATCCCTAAGGTATTTGAGCTCGGCATCGCAGAGGTTGACCAAAACACGCTCGGTTATCTAGAAAGAAAGGAAAATCTCATATTATGGAGAGCGCTGAAACCTTGGCTAAACTCAAAGACTGCGAAATACCCCCACAAAAATATCAAGTCGAGAAGTTCAGCCCAAAAAATCATTTTCATTCAAACTCTTCAAGGTTCATACAAAAAAGTGGTGGCCAGTCCCTGGTTGCCGAGTACGAAAAAAACTAAACAAACAAACAACAAACAAAAAGAAGGGGAGCTAACTTCCTACTGCTGAGGAGATGGAGGCACCTCTTCAGTTCCGGTTGGGATGACTTTAGCATGGACCTCCTGGTGTTCGACCTCCACGTAGGGGAACGATTTTCCTCCTCGCCCCCGAGGGAATCCTTTTGGTGTTGGAGGAGCCTCGCCGAACTTCATGGAAAAATAGAAACCCTCAAGGTCGAGGTCTAGGTACTTTCGGAGGACAGGCCCAAGGGCCTGATCGTACCCCTCATCTGGGATGAAGATCACCCTATCAATTGCCCCCTCCTTAGCTGCCAGCAACATTTTCTCACTCTCTTCAAAGCGTGCCTTCTCCTTCTCTAGCTTGGACCGTTCATCGACCGTAGTGGACAACTAAGCCTTAAGCACCCACTCGTGCCCCTCCAATTCGTCGAAGTAGAGCTTCGGGTCTTTGAGCTCCCTCTCGAACCTCAATGCCCTTCTATCGACGAGCTTGAGGTCACGGTTGTACTGCCTCCTCAACTCTTCTCCCTGTAGAGTCTCCTGCGAACTGAGGAGCGAAAACTTAGAGAAAAACACCAAACAAGTTTGGAAAGGAATACTTACCACCATATCGACTTGAGCCCACTTCATGTAGCTCGAGTCGAATGTGTCGGTCGTGAGACACTGCTTGTCGCGGGGCGTCACAAGGTTGTTCACGACCTCCATTGCAACCGGACCCTCCAATATGGAGTCTGCCACTTTCACAGCCCAATCAGGCCTCAGGGTTCCATCTCCTCCTCCCCAACAATCTCCCTAGCCTAGGATGGACGGAAGGAAGCCCAGCCTTCGAGTACTCAAGAACCTTGAGGTTATCCGATCTCGAGGTCCCTTTGGTCGAGATGGGAGTTCCAGCAATTGTCAGCACCTTCAACTTTTTAGACTTCCCCTCGGAAGTCCACTCAAAAGCAGGGGTTGTGGCCCTCTTGGCCAAGACGGTCCTCCTAGCCTAGATTTTCTTGTCACCGATTATGGCTGCAAAAGAAAAAACGAGTTGTTAGGGCAAAGAAAAAAAACTTAGATGCAAAAGCAAATGAAAGACATACATACAAGGATCGGTAGGACTGAGTCCAATCCTCGCCATGTGCAACTTTGACACCATCGACTAGCTCACACTTCGTCTAACGAAGATCCGATCCAATTCATCCTTCTCCTTTGCCATAAAGTCCCATGATCTCAGAGTCTTATACTTAGGTTTGAAGATGGACCATCTCGTAGGAATGTCCCATGGGATGGGGCTTTGGATAACAAAGTACTTTGTCTTCCACTCTTTGATTGAGTCTGGATGACCGTGGACAACTTGCCTCCCGGATCGAGGGGAAAAGTAGCAATGCCCTTCATATGCCTTGGCAGTATGGAGTCCAAGGCACGCCTGAAAATACTTAAGCCTCAAGAGCACCCCATTTTCTTTGCAAAAGAGCATGAAGTTAACGAGATGTTTTCAAGAGTTCGGCTCATACTGCATCGGACTCACCTCGACCAAATTCAGCACCGCTTTGACAAACGGGTGCATAATTTTCCTAAGCCCCGAGGCAAAGGCCTCAAAGGGAAACATGTAGAACCAAGGAGCCAGATTACTCGTAGTCCTGAGTCCATGGTTCGGAATTATCAGCTCGAACTCTCGGGGAATAAAATAACACGCTAAAATCTGGGGGGAGGTCAATCTACACCAGTACGCTCCCAATCTTGTCAACTTCATTCTTCTGCCGGCTCAGCGAGGATGGTTGTATACCAAACTGGATCAGATCTAGGAGGTCATCTAGATACATCCTTATTGACACGGGCTACAGATAATATAGGGTATCGCAGCCACCCGTTGGCATATACTCGATGGGCTCTGCTTTTGGGCTAGTCGGCACAATCAACCGCAACCTCCTCCTCGGTAGACGCGGGGGGGGGGGGGGGGGGGGGGGGGCTTGGAGGAGTGGGCGAGGCCAGACATCCCAAGCAACTCGCTTCGCCAGAAAGGCCACCCTCAACTTCCTTACCCTCGACCTCCTCACCTTCATCATCCTCTTCTCCTTCCTCTTCAACTTCTCATTCCTCTTCCTCCTCTCGTACCTCTCCCTCCACTTCCTCATGCTTTTCTCCCACCTCTTCTTCCACGGTGCTCTCCTCCTCCTCCTTCTCCTCCTTCTTTAGTTCACCACGATACCAAATTATTATTATTATTAGAAGCAAACCTCTAAGATCGGCTTGCCGCTTCACAGAGACCATTAGGGGCGGACCCATGTTAGGCCAGGGGCTCACCCTGGATTTTTGTAAATTCAGGAAGACCTAGGTATCTATACAATTATTATTATTATTATGGGATCCCTTTAGTTGAGAACTAATTTGGTGAGAACTCCGTGAGAACTCACGGAGTAGACCCCCCATGAAAAATCTGAACTGGCCATCTCGCTCTACACACCTTAGATAGCATAACATACAAAAATCAAGTAATTTGAAGTTTATTTGCCCATGATTTACATCATCGCAAAATTGTATGGCTGAAAATTCTACTCCATTTGATAGATAGGCAAATGAACTTCAAATTACTTGATTTCTTTATGTTATGATATCTAAGGTGTGTAGAACAAGATGGTCGGTTCGGATTTTTCATGGGGGGTCTACTTTGTAAGTTCTCACGGAGTTCTTACCAAAATTAGACCGAAGGTCTCCCTATATATATATATATATATATATATATATATACACACTTTTATTGACCAATTAGATACTTGACTTTGTGGTTAGGTGGTTCAAACTCCACTATAAGAGAACCATGCTTTGATCCCCTTAAGTTGCAACTAACTTTTCATATTTTTTTAAAATGCAACTTGGTTTTGGATTGTGAATAAACTTTCATTAATGTCTTTAATAAAGTTATACTATATATTTATAAAATTTTGAATATCTAATTTAAGTTTGAGAAAGTACATTTTCATACTGAAAATATATAATTAAATTTAATATCATTATTTATGTTCTTAATAATATTTTTATATTTATCGTTTCAAAATAAATGAGTATCGAATATTGCAAATATGAGTTTTTTGTCTTCTTCTCATTAGGCGTGCAACTCAACGTATACATATTATACAAATATTTACTCAACCCTATGTTAGAAAACAGTAGATCTAATCACTAAATATCCCGTAGTTAAATAACTGATGGTTTCATATAAATAACAAATTGCTAAAAGTAAAAACTCTCGTTCAACATGATATATATACACAATATTTTTCTACTACATTTTCTGAGAAATAAATATTAATTTTTAAAAAATAGTATTTACTTATGCCCACCCTGACTAAAATTCCTACATCCGCCACTGGAGACCATGGACACACCACCGATGATTGCAAAGCTCTTAGAGAAGAACCTGAAGACCTCATCCGTCGAGACTACCTCTCCAAATTTACCCAAAGGAATGACATTGGGCCTCATGCTTTAAGGACTAACAAGTGCCTAGAGAAACCCTCCAGAGTCCTAAGACACAGAGCCAAGAGCAGTTCTCCACTCCATTTATAGGGGACCAATGGGAGGAGAGTTCAACTCCTCCCGCAAAGCCTTCGTTAGGGAAGTTAACTTGGTGCATAACATCCCCCCGTTAAGGGCTTAGGAGTCCCGATGACTTTCTGAGACCAAGACCTTAAGAGTGTCTGAACACCTCATTGTGATGGGCTAGTCATCAATCTAAGAATGGTGAATCATGAGGTGCACTTCGTCCTAGTAAACAATGGCAGCTTAGTAAACATACTCTTCCTGGATGCCTTCGAAAAGCTTAAGATCTCCCGAGACCGCCTCAAGCCCGTGGGATACACTCTATAGCTTCTCCGGATTCCCCGTTCAGATAGATGGAATAGTCACACTAGATGTAACTGCGGGTAAGGTCCCATCCTCTCGAACAAAGTTCATGGACTTTCTGTTCTTCAACATGAACGTCGCCTTCAATGCCATCCTCGGCTGTCCGTACCTCACAGCTCTCCATGATGTACCTTCAGCTTTCCACATGAAGAAAAAATTCCCAACATCCTCCAGGATATGGGAAGTGAAAGGAAGCCAAGCAACAACCCGAGCATGTTACTCCGCTACGGTGGGGGGCTCTATCCCCCCCTTCGACATTGTGGAACTTCTCGTAGAGAGAAGCTACTATGCGTTCAAGCCAGTTGACGGCCTCGAAAAGACTCCTTGATTTGAACAGGATTACATTAAGAGCTTGAGTGTAAGCAAGACACTCTCCCCCCAACTCAAAGCACAAATCATCAAGCATAACAAGGAGAACAAGGACCATACAAAGTCTCCAAAAATTGTTTGTATATGTGTCTGCCAACTTGAAGACTTGGGGGTGGGATTAAGGAAGAAGTTATCAAAAACTTAGAACACTGCACACCTCACGAAGTTCAGCGAGAGTGCTTAACGCTCTCCTCTAGCTCCCCGTAGTTCAAACATATAATAAAGGTTGATACTTGTAATGGTCAAAATATTTAATAAAGGCTAGCAATTGAAACAACCACGTAATTTAGAAGTTGTAATAAGGGCTTGCAACCAAAACAGATGACTAGTTTGTCTTTTCAATAAAAAGTTTAGCATTTTCTTTCAAAAATTATTGTACTACTCTCCCAAACCAAGCAATGAGTTTCCGAGCCACACCGGCAAATCATCAACTCAAAGCAATGATTTAGGTGCTTTGCTCGCTGCTCAAGCTCCTCCAACAACTCATCACCTCTCTACAATGAGTTTGGTGCTCCGCTCGCCACTCAAGATCCTCCAACAATTCATTGGCTCCTACAATGAATTTGGTGCTCAGCTCCTCCTCCAAGCTACGCCTCCAACTCATCAACTTCTAGCAATGGTTAGGTGCTCAACTCCTCTTCCAAGCTACGTCACCAACTTATCCACTCCAAACAATGAGTCAGGTGCTCAACTCCTCTTCCGAGCCGCACTAACAACTCATCCACTCCAAACAATGAGTTAGGTGCTCTGCTCGTCGCTCGAGCTCCCCCAACAACTCATTGGCTCCTTACAATAAGTTTGGTGCCCAGCTCCTCCTCTGAGCTACACCAGAAACTCATCATCTCAAAGCAATGAGTTGGCTGCTCCACCCACCATTCAAGCTATGCCTCCAATTCTTCGACCCAAGCAATGAGTTGGGTGCTTAGCTCCTCTTCCGAATTGCACCAACAACGCATCCACTCCAAACAAGGAGTTAGGTGTTCCGCTCGCCGCTCCAACTCCCCTAACAACTCATTGGCTCCCTACAATGAGTTTGGTACCTAGCTCCTCCTTCGAGCCACACTAGTAACTCATCAACTCAAAGCAATGAGTTGGGTGATCCACTCACCACTCGAGTTATGCCTCCAACTTATCAACCCATGCAATGAGTTAGGTGCCCAGCTCTTCCTCTGAGCTATACCAACAACTCATTAACTCTGAGCAATGAGTTAGGTGCTCAGCTCCTCTTCTAAGACTACACCAATAACTCATTAACTCAAAGGTGAATTTGGAGTCCAGCTAAAGCTGCTCTGACAACTCATTAATCCAATTAAAAAGTTTAGAGTCCATACTCTTTGTTCAGACTCTCTAGCAACTTGCAAGCAAGCAAGTTCAGAGCTCAATTCGTCATTTGAACCACTCTCATAACTCATTAATCTCTTAAACAACCGATTGGTATTTTCTTTTGCAATATCTACGTAAAAAAAATTCAAAAAGCACACAATGAGTCGGTTGTCCTACCTCATTGGCTTATGGAACAAACTCTCCTGACGTCAAATCATGAGTCTAACCACTCCTCTCACTTGGATAGGGTATAGCTTGTGTGGAGTCCACGCTCTAGAGCCGATGGCTCGCAAGTTGAAAGGTATGACTACTTGCCAAGCAAGCAAGGTGAAAGGTATGACTCACCTTGTGGCCTGCTCCCAAAATAAGCTAGCCCTTAGTCCATAACCATGGCTCACAAGTTGCTCTGGCAAAGAGTCAACTTGTTCGGAGTCCATAATCGCAGCTGAGACTCGCTCCAATCAAACTTATGGGAAAGTGAAGTTTGGAGTTCGATTCACCACTGAGGTGACTCCTTGAACTCGTTATCTCTCCCAAGTAAGGTTGCAAACTAAACCCTCAGCAATGCTTTCCAAAAACTCCCTCAATAAGGTGAGTTATAGGACTGGCTTCCCCTAGAGCTATTCCCTTTACTGGGCAAAATAAGGGTATAACCTATTCGGAGTCCATACCCTCGAAGCTGTAGTCTCTCTATCTACTTGCCCATAGTTAGATAGCAGCTTTGACTCGCATGACAGTCTGCTCCAAAAACTTGCTCGTACTAGAAAATGAGTTCGGAGTCCATAACCATAGCTCACATGTCGTTCTATAAATATGCATGCAAGTAGAATCATAGCTTGACTTGCAATTCGATCTACTCCCACAACTCGTTACCCTTATTTTCAACTTGTCCAGAGTCAAGAACTGTAGTTAAAAAGCCACTCCAAACAAACTTGTGAGCAAGTAGAGTTTGGATTCCAAGCCACCACTCGAGACGACCTCTATAACTCATTACCTACCACAAGCAACGTTACGAGTCGTGCCCCTCTTCTAAGCTACTCTCACAACTTGCCCAAAATAAGTTTCCGTAACAAGTCAAGTTAAGGGTCCAACTTCTTTTGAGCTATTCCTCCAACCCACCGGAATAGCAAGCAACGAGTCCAGGGTCCAACTCTTCTTCCGAACTCGCCAAACAACTCATTGCTCCATACAATGAGTTCAACAATGAGTCTGGTCCTCTGCACCCGGCCCGAGCCTCTCCAATGGCTCATTGACTCCATACAATAATTTAGGTACTCAACTCTTCTTCTAAGCTCTCCCAACAACTCATTGCTCCATACAATGAGTTTGGTGCTTCACTCCTTGCTCGAGCTCCTCTAACAACTCATTCTCCCCACATAATGAGTTTGATTATCCGCTTGCTTCTCGAGAGGCCTTCTTCCACAATGCGTTCGGAGCTCAACACATCCCTAGAGCTGCTCCTTAAACTTGTCTCCTGAACGGCTCTTCCCTGGAGCTTGGAAATGATCTTCCACAACGAGTTCAGAGCTTAACTCATTCCTAGAAATGATCCGTAAATTTGCCACCCGAGTGGCTTTCCTCTAGAGCCCGACAGAGCTCCTCCATAGCGAAGCCCCTCTTCATAGTCCCTCGGCAGCGAAGCTTCTCTTCATAACTTCTCGGATGTGAAACTCCTGTTTGTAGCTCCTCCATGGTGGAGCTCCTCTTTGTATCTCCTCAGTGGCGAGGATCTTCTTCTCAGCTCCTCTATAGCAAAGCTTCTCTTCATGACTCTTCAAGAGTGAAGCTCTTCTTCTCAGCCCTATAGGAGTGAAGCTCCTCCGTGGTGAAGCATATCTTCTTAGCCCCTTGGAAGCAAAACTCTTCTTCGTAGCTCTTCCGTGGTGAAGCTCCTTTTCATAGTCCCTCAAGAGCGAAGCTTCTCTCCTTAGCTTCTCGAGGGTGAAGCTTCTCTTCGTAGCTCATATGTGACAAAGCTTTGCTTCGTAGCTCCTCCATGGCGAAGCCACTCTTCATTGTCCCTCGAGTGCAAAACTTCTCTTCACAAATCCTCGGGGTTGAGGCTCCTCTTCTTAGTCCCTTAGGAGCGAAGCTCCTCTTTGTAGCTTCATGTGGTGAAGCCCTTCTTCAGAGTCCCTCGAGAGCAAAGCTTCTCGTATAACTCATCGAGGGTGAAGCTCCTCTTCTTATCCCTTCGGCAACGGAGCTCCTTTTCGTCATGCCTCCGTGGCAAGAACTGAGCAGGAGTGACACCAAGCTATTTGATCACCTCAAAATCTGTGCCAAGAAGATGGACGAATGAGATCTCTCCAAGAAGGCCCTACTCGGTGGCAAACCCCTCTGTTCGGTGGCATCAAGTAGGAGCGCCACCGAATTGAACG
The DNA here is from genome assembly GCA_017893485.1 of Hemerocallis citrina. Classification (NCBI taxonomy): domain Eukaryota; kingdom Viridiplantae; phylum Streptophyta; class Magnoliopsida; order Asparagales; family Asphodelaceae; genus Hemerocallis; species Hemerocallis citrina. The sequence continues at coordinate 22,507,101 of CM030365.1, forward strand.
CCAAAAACACCAATTTTTGCCATTTGATCACCTCAAAATCCGTGCCTTCAAGATGAACAAGCCAGATCCACTCAATAAGGACGCTGCTCACAGTCAAGTCCTGAACAGCTTCCATGCTCAGTAGCAACAGACGTGATACCGAACAAGTCACAAAAATGTGTTTTTTTGCTGTTGGATTACATCGAAATTCACACCAAATTGATCAAAGGCCAAGATTTTCCCACCCAAAAAAATGATGACGTCATCATGCTCTAAAACAGCCAAAGAAAAAAAATGCTACGTGATGCCATGTCAGCAATGACACCGAGCCACTCCATGTTCGGTGGCAGCCCCCGAGCAGTGGCACCGAGCTGCACGGGATATTTGCACTTTTTAGCCGCATGATCTCCCAGAACGGCATGCTCTTTTAATCAATGGCCCAGATCTCAATGAGGTATGATTTATAATTTTTAATTCTTTCTATTAATTGTTAATTTTGATTAATTAATTAAAATTCTAAAAAATAATTAAAAATTAGGAATAATTAATAAAAAATTCCACCAAAAAAGTATAAATTTGAAATTGTTTTAAAAAAAATGAAAATAATTATAAATATATAATAATTAATCAAAAAAATATGAAAATTAATTATAAAAATCAGAAAATTGATTTTAAAATCTCGAAAAATAATTAAAAATTGGAATTTTTTTTTTAAATCACAAAAAAGTCTGAGTAAAATTCTAAGTATTTTATAAATTCAGAGCTACTCCATCAAACCCCGAGCAAGGTTCCTACATCCCTAAAAGCTCCGATAAGTTCTGTAAACCAATTCTAAATAAGCAAACTACTCCTCGAAGACTGTGAAAATCTGTCTCCATATGTGGTTGTGATATGGGTACAAATAGAACCAAATCGAGACTGTTCAAATCGGGTACACATCCTAAATCTCTCAGAGGTAAAGCGGTAAATTTGAACAGATACAAGCCCGTAAGAAGAAGTTGGGCCTCTTTCAAGACCAGCAACTCAAAATAGGCCTACCAATACTTGGTTGTCATAGAAACCCAACATGAATGAGTCCAAGTTCACCAGAAATTATTAGTTCAAGTATGTTTTAAAACTCCATCTTTTTATCTAGAAAAGAGTACTTCCTTGTTATCTTTACATGGAAGAAGATAACAAACCTTATCACTCCATCGGAAGTAGAGACAAATCTAATATCTTTAAAATGGCCCTCCATCGGCTATAAATACCTCTTGACCTCTTTAAAAATCAGGTAATCATAATTTTTACTCACAAAACTCTTCATATTTTCTGATTTTTTCTGACTTTGGGGTCAGAGGGTCTGTCGTTGGGGCCAACCCAATGTTTCTGGCTGTTTTGCAGGTCAATCAGAGTGATCATACCATTCAGATCATATCCAACATCCACGGTCGGTAGATTTTAGAGTCAAAAATAGTTTACGGCTATCAATGTCGGTGAAAAGCAAAGATTGGGTCTTTTATTGTTTTTCATAAAAAGAACTAACAATATATGTTTGCTCCCACCAAAAATTAGCAGCAACAACTTTATTTCTAATAATGACATGATGCAAGAGCAAACAAAGTTCAGTTGACTAGATGTCACATACTTAGACTATGTTTGCTACTCATAACAAGATGAACGATTAGCGAGCTTTCTCATCTTACTGAGAACTTTGAGCTTTCTTGAAGACCTCACTTTGTATATATATATATATATCTATATATGTGTACATATATATGATAATGATCTAACAAGTGAATGTGAAATAAGTGAAAACTTCTTTCGCATATTTCCTTCTATTAAATGCATGATCCACACAACTCAAAGTGATCGACATGTCATTAAGCATAAGATGATGAATATCATAAAGTTTGAACATGATTTGTCAATGAAACAAGTAATCACGAAATGAACGCTTTTTCAACAATAGAATAAGTGAAACCACTTAATGCATATTCAAAACATGCTCAAACTTCATGATGTTTTATTCTTATGTTTTATAACATGTTGATCACTTTCAACGGTATGGATCATGCACTTAATAGGTGGACATAGGTCAAATCATGTAACATTTACTAGATCATGACCCCACTCTCTCTCTCTCTCTCTCTCTCTCTCTCTCTCTCTCTCTCTCTATATATATATATATATATATATATATATATATATATATATATATATATATATATATATATATATATATATAAATGATCTAGTAAGTAACACATTTTAATTAGTAAATAAGTGACACCTTGTTTCACCTATCTCTACATCTCAAATGCATGATCTACAACATTTAAATTGATTCACATGCCATAAAACATAGGAGAATAAAATTTCACAAAGTTTCAACATATTTTATTTCTGCATTAAGTGACATCATTTGTTTTATTGCTGAAAACCATTTATTTTGCAACCACTTGTTGCCATGACAGATCATCTTCAAACCTCGTGATATTACACACATATGTTTCATAACATGTTGATGACTTTGACTAGTGCAGATCATGCATGTGAAAGGAGAACATGTTGGGGTTTGTGGATCCAATACACGATAATGGGTTGAAGAAGATAGACGAGAAGGAGAGTCGAAGTGGGAGCAAGCAAGTCAAGAGTAGTATGAAGCTACAGGCAGAGTTACAATCGCCACACCCCCGCCTGCACCCTAGGCAATGTACGGTCGACCGCATAGTCGACCTGTCTCGCTCACTACTTCAATCTTGTACACTTGAAGAGGTGACCGGTCGACCGTGCAGTCATCCGACCTACACTCTGTTGGACCCTGCACAGTCGAAAGCAATGATTCGGTCGAACGTCTCGATGTTGTTTGATGAGCGGCTGAGAATGAAAGTTGAGAAAATCTATATATATATTGTATTGTGTACGATTTTAGGGTTAAGTGAAAGGAAAATAGAGATCTACCAGCTATCATTATGAGAAAAGAAGATAGAGTGAAACCCTACACCTTGGGGGTGAATTCTTGAGAGATTTGTAAACCTATTCTTCATATTTCTAGTGGAAATCGCATGAGTGTCTCTGCGCGGAAAAGTAGCCATTGTTTTGGGTGAACCTCGAAAAAATTTTGTGTTCTTGGGTGTTACTTTTGGTTGTTCTTTGTTGTTTTGATTCTACTTTTCTTGCATCTTGTCGTCGTTGTTGAGTTACTCCGCAGTTAGATTTCAACAAAGTGGTACCAGAGCTACAGATTGGTAGTATTGATTGAGATGGGGACGAGAGTAGAGTCAAGGAGTTCGATGGAACGGATTTCACAATGTGGAAGACCAAATGATTGTGTATCTCCGACAGAAGGATCTAGATAATTCATTGTTTGGTTTGAAGCCAGAAGGGGCGGAGGTCGATCCGATTGCGTTAGCAGCTTGGAATAGACTGAATCAGAAAGTTCTTGGGCAGATTCAGTTTTCGCTGAGCAGGAAGGTGCTATTTCACATTGAGAAGTCAAGGACCGCGAAGGAGGCATTAGAGATATTAACAGACATGTTTGAGAAGCCGAATGCAGCTAACCAGATTCTTCACTTTAAGAAGTTGGTTAACTTGAAGTTGTCAGAAAGGGGTTTGGTTGCTGAGCACATCAACAATTTTTGTATGGTTTACAATCAGATATAATGCATCGGGTTTAATGTTTGAGGAAAGGGTACAATTGTTGTTGTTGCTATCCAGTCAACCTGATAGTTACGGCATAGTAGAGCAAACTATTACAAACACCATGACTGATACGACAATCCTGAAGGATGTTATAAGCAGCATTATGAATGAGGATACAAGGGGAAAAAGACATGGAGAGACTTCGGTGTCATATTCTAGCAATGTCGTGCTGTCAGTTGATAATCGTAGTAGAAGTAACAAAAGAGGGAAGTCGCAGAGCAGGAATCACAGGTCCAAGTCAAGAACAGGATATCGCAAATGTGAGTGTTGGTACTGCAAGAAGCTAGGACACAGAAGAGATCAATGCGAGGAGTATAAGAAAGCACAAACAGGGTCACAGGTAGCCAATGTGGTAAGTATTGAACTCCGTCTAGATGAATTGTGTTTATCTGCTGAATTTAATATTATGCAAGATGATTGGTGTATACACTCAGGTGCTTCTTATCATTGTACCCACATGAGGAATATTTTTTAGGATTACAGGACAGGTAATTTTGGTGCAGTTTCAGTTGAAAATGGGCAGATATGTCCAGTTGTTGGTAGAGGCATAGTGAGAGTGAAGGCTCACGATGGTGGGCAATTGGTCTTGAATGACACAAGACATATTCTGAGCTTGAAGAAAAACTTGATCTCAGCTAGCAAGCTAGACAAAGAAGAGTTCACAACAACTTTTGGGCATGGAGAATGGAAGGTGACTACAGGTGACAGGTTGGTGGCAAAAGGAAAGCATGGTGACACGTTGTACTTACTCAGAGGAGGTGATTTAAGTGATATCATTGATACAACATCAGCAGGTAGTTCCTCTTTAATTCTATGGCATGTCAGGTTGGGGTACCTTGGTGAAAAAATGTGTCAAGCAACTTTGTTCTAGGGGATCTTTTGCCAGGACTGAAGAAGGTTGAGATGGATTTATGTGAGAATTGTGTGATGGGAAAACAGAAGACAATTAGTTTTCAGTTGGGTGGGCATGAGAAGAAGCATGGGAAGCTAGAATTGGTACATACATATGTGTGGGGTCCAGCTCAGGAATTCTCTTATAGTGGTAAGAGAAACTTCGTCACATTCATCGATGATGCTACAAGAAAGGTTTGGGTTTATGCAATTCGCGAGAAATCAGAAGTATTTGAGACATTAAAAGCCTGGAATGCCAGGGTTGAGAATGAGACGGGTTGCAAGGTGAATGCCTTAAAGTTAGACAACGGAGGTAAGTACATAAGCAAAGAGTTTGTTAACTATATAGCAAAGGAAGGTACCAGAGAAATCAAGACAGTTCCTAAGACTCCACAGGAGAATGTTGTAGCAGAAAGAATGAACCACACGATACTTGAAAGGGCGAGATGCATGATACTTCATGCTGGTCTTTCGGTCCATCTTTGGGCCGCTACAGTGGATACAACAGTGTATTTGATTAACCATTGCCCGTTTAGTGCTCTTGATGGGGCCATTCCAGAAGAACTATGGTAAGGTAAAACTGTCAATTATTCGCATTTGAAAGTTTCTGGTTGTATTGTATATGCACTAATTGACATGGAAGAAAGAAAAAAGTTGGATTCTAAGTCCAGGAGGTGTGTATTTATTGGCTACGGTGGCGATCAGTATGGTTACAGACTTTGGGATTTTGTGGATAAGAAGGCCACTCGCAGCAGGAATGTAGTGTTCAATAAAGATGTCCTATACAAGGACATGCACACAGGTCAAAGCAGTACAACTAGTTCAGAGTCAGATTGGGATTCAGACTCAGATTCATATTCAGATTCTAAAGGTGGTCCTAATGGTGGGGGCCCTACAGTGCAATAGCAGGTATAGGTACCACAAGCAGTACATAAAGCTCATAGTGAGCCTATTAGGAATGAGCAGGTTATCCAAGACGAACAGGTACAACCAGAGCAGTTCGGGGAACTTGAACTGGTCGGTGAACCGGTACTCATGTTGAGGAGATCGACATGAGAGAGAATGTCAACCAAGATATTTGACCCATCAACTAGTGTTGTTCACGAACATATTCTGTACACGGATTCAGGAGAGCCAGAGACTCATGAGGAGGCTTTGAGGGATGAAGCTCGAATTCAGTGGGAGTTAGCCATGAAGGACGAGATGAACTCCTTGAAACATAACCAAACTTGGGAGTTGACCAAGTTACCTGCAGGGAAACACGCTCTTATGAATAAATGGGTTTTCAAAGTCAAAGATGAGACAGATGGCAGTAAGAGATACAAGACGAAGCTTGTTGTGAAAGGATTCTCTCAAAGAGAATGTGTTGATTATAGTGAGATCTTTGCACTGGTTGTGAAGATGGTTTCAATTAGGGTTCTGCTTAGTATTGTGTTAGTTGAAGACTTACACTTAGAGCATTTGGATGTGAAAACAATATTTTATGTCGTTTTCTCCATGGTGATGTCGAAGAAGAGCTATACATGAAACAACCCCAGGTTTTAAAGCAAAAGGGAAAGAAGACATGGTGTGTTGATTAAAGAAGAGCAAACAAGCACCGTAGCAATGGTATTTGAAGTTTGAATTTTTTATGAGTGGAAGAGATTTTGACAGATGCGAAACAGATCATTGTGTGTATGTTCGTAGATATGAGGACAATGATATAGTTACCTTAGCATTGTATGTGAATGACATGCTGTTAGCAGGTTCATGTATGGAGAAGATCAAGGAAGTGAAAAAGGCGCTAGCTTCGGAGTTTTCAATGAAGGACTTGGGTGAAGCAAAGCAAATCCTCGACACGAAGATTAGTAGAGACAGGAGAAGCAAGAAGCTTTGGCTATCTCAAGCGAACTACGTGAAGAAGGAGTTGAAGGGATTAAACATGGATGGCACGAGGCCAGTCACTTGTCCCTTGGCTGCTCACTTCAAATTATCAATGGACTTGTGTCCTAAAATGGAGGCAGAGATGGAGGAAATGACTGATATTCCTTATGCCTCAGCCGTTGGGAGTTTGATGCATGCGATGGTGTCTATAAGACCATACATCGCACAAGCAGTGGGAGTTGTCAGCCATTACATGAAGAATCCAAGTAAACAATATTAGGATGTAGTAAGATGGATTCTTAGATATCTAGTAGGTACTTCAGATCACTCACTTTGTTTCGGGAGAGATTCTTTGCATATATATGGTTATGTGGATGCGGATTTTTTGGACGATCGTGATGGTTACAGAAGTACTACAGGGTATGTGTTTACATTTGGAGGAACATCTATCAGTTGGGCTTCGCAGTTACAAAAGGTTGTAGCACAGTCAACCATGGATCCAGAGTATATGGCACTTAAGAAGCGACGAAAGACATGTTGTAGATTTCGGAGCTTATGAAATAATTGGGTAGGAAGCAACCCATAGGTGAACTATGGTGTGACAGTCAAAGTGCAGTTTTCTTGGCGAAAAACTTGGCATATCATTTTAGGACTCGACACATTCAAATGAGGTACATTTTATTAGAATGGCGGTTGAGAAGAAATGGTTGAAGCTAACTAAGATTCTTGGCACTACGAATTCGGCGGGCATGCTCACTAAGGTGGTGGATAGCAGGAAACATCATTTTTTCTATACCGCTATCGGATTGTCTTCAGGTTAATTTTTTGGGAGACTCGCAGAGGCACATGCCTAGACTAGGCCAATGGAAGAATGAACAACAGGTTAGAGACTTCGTGTATATGTCTCCAAGTGAAAAATTGTTGGGGTTTGTTGATCCAATACATGATAATGTGTTGAAGAAGATAGACGAGAAGGAGAGTCGAAGTGGGAGCAAGAAGGTCAAGAGTAGTTTGAAGCTACAGGCAGAGTTGCGGTCGACCGCACCCCCAACCGCACCCCAGGAAATATACAATCGACCGCGCAGTTGACCGTCTCGCTCACTACTTCAATCCTGTACACTTGAAGAGGGGACCGATCGACCGCACAGTCCACCGTCTCGCTCACTACTTCAATCCAATACACTTGAAGAGACGATCGGTCGACCGTGCAGTCGACCGACCTACACTCTGTTGGGCCCTGCACAGTCGAAGGCAATGAACCGGTCACGACTTGGTGTTGCGGTCGACCGTCCCGACGCTGTTTTATTAGCGGTTGAGATTGAAAGTTGAGAAAACTTATATTTATTGTATTGTGTACGATTTTAGGATTAAGTAAAAAGAAAATAGAGATCTATCAGCCGTCATTGTGAGAAATGGAGAGAGTGAAACCTTACACATTAGGGGTGAATTCTTGAGAGATTTGTAAACCTATTCTTCATATTTCTAGTGAAAATCGATGGAGTGCCTCTGCGCGGAGAAGTAGCCATTGTTTTGGGTGAACCTCGAAAAAATCTTGTGTGTTCTTGTGTGTTGCTTTTAGTTGTTCTTTAGTCTCTTGTTTTGATTCTATTGTTCTTGCATCTCGTCGTCATGGTTGAGTTATTCCGCAGTAAGAATTCAACAGAACATGTGTGAAATAAGTGATATATATAATTCGTGAAAACATGTGAACTTTGTTTCACTACCTCCACTTTTAGAATTCATGATTCACACCTTTCAGAATGATCTATATATCATAAAACATAGGAAGATGAAATATCACAAAGTTTGAACATTAGTTGTGTATGTAACAAGTGGTTGTATAATGAATGATTTTTTAGTAATAGAACAAATGAATTTCTTAATGCATTGACAAAACATGTTCGAACTTTGTGATACATTCATCCTCCTATATTTGAACAAATGAGGTGTTAGAAATGGATTCGAGTTTAGGGAATGAACAAAGAAGAAAGATGAGTTCTACTTTAAAGGGATAAGAGTAGAAAGGTCATTTGAGAACTTAGTTTTAATGGAATAATTGAAGTTAACATCGAGATGGGTATAATTTATTTTTTTAAAAAAAATTATGGGCATTTTGTTTCTGGGCAAAACGTTGATGGGGAACTTGGGTTTTTTGCCTAAAAACAACGAGTAATGCTTCATCCACTACCATTATCTTTACTAGTATAATGTACGTGTGATGCACGTCTAAAAAAAGTAAAGTCATCAAATTAAATAAATATATATTGAATAAGAAAAAAAAAAGTTTATATTTGAATGTTTTGATTTGGGCTACACGTGCGGTGCACAATTATATTTGTTGGATATAGTTTGGACGTGTATTATACGTGTTTATATAGTTACGAAGTTATGATTTGTTTGTTACAAACCCCAACTTTCCCATTAAAATAGTACTAGTACAATGTACGTGCGATGCACGCCTAAAAAAAGGTAAAGTCATCAAATTAAATAAATATATATATTGAATAAGAAAAAAAATAGTTTATATTTGAATGTTTTGATTTGGGCTACACTTGCTGTGCACATTTATAGTTGTTGGATATAGTTTGGACGTGTATTATATGTGTTTATATAGTTACAAAATTAGAATTTGTTTGTTACAAATCCCCAACTCTCCCATTAAAATAGTAAACATATAGATATAGATCTATACTATTATTAAGCAAAGCCCCATTTTGGCGGATTTTTACTATCATGTCCTCATAAACATAAAAGGCTAAAAAAAATATAGGGTTAATATCGGAGGTCAGAAATGTAATTTGCATTTATTAGAAAAATAATTAACATGCATAGATTTGCATGCCTGTCTGCATAATTTTGAGAAAATAATTAATAGTATAGATTTGCATGTACTTGCATGCACAATTTATTCATAAGAAAGTTTCCTCCTATCAAAGCCAGTAGGTCTAACACATGCATGCAAATATCAAAATGAATAAATTGTGCATGCCTGTCTGCATGCATGCATGCAACCTCTTCGGTGACCTGCCCCTTCCTCAAAATCCTACACACCTTTATAGACGTACATCACACGTGCATTATACTAGTATAGATTATCTTAGGTGGCATATTCCTATTGAAGAGTTCGGCCCAACAACTTTCTCTTCTACCACCTATTGGAATTGAGTATAGCATTACTCATAAACAACGACAACTTCGTATCACAACTGCGAGGCTCCTCTCTCTTGATAATCATGACAAGAAAGTTACCAAAATATTCCCAATTGTTCTCCTCTTCCACGTCTTCCCCAACGAAATCTCCGTATGGATGAAACTAAACCTATCATCCCAATTCATATATGTTCAACCGATCTGAAAATTGAAGCGAAATTGGTGTGTGTGTGTGCGCGGGCGCCTCATTAACCTGAGATTGGATATGATTTATCAATTTCTTGAAATTAATTATTGTTTGGTTTATCTCACTGCAGGTTCTATTTGGTTCCTGAAGTTCATCCCCAACTTCGTTATATTTATAGGAGTTTACTTGCTTGGAGAGTATGAAGCCGAATCAAAAGAATTGGGAGCCCCACGAATGGGGTGGAAGGATATTGGGGCTGAGAATCTCAAAGAGGGTGGAATGCTGTCGATTTTATTGACAATGTTGTTGGAATGGGCAATATGTCTACTTTTTGCATTTTACTTGGACCAAGTTGGCTCGAATGGGAGTGGAGTCAGAAAGCATCCACTCTGGTTTTTACCTTGTTTCAGAGGGGGTTCTAGGAGAAAGCAGAGCGAGGGGTACGACGTTCTTGTCAACATGGAAAAACCAGATGTTTCTCAAGAGGTAATTAACTACTTTTAGCCAGGAGCATTACTTTTTTAAAATAAAATTCACACCGGTAGATATGATCTACATGACAAAATTTGAAATTACTTTGAAGAGTTTTATCCAGTAGGCAGGAGACCTACAAACGGAGTGATTCTAGACCATTTGTAAAATGTCAATTTTTTTGTATCAGATAAATCTCATGATCGACACATGAGTGAGTTTTCAAATGTCTCCCTAACTAAATTAGCTAGGGTGACACATAGCCTCCTCTCTCTCTCTGTGTATATATATATATAAAATAAAACACAAAGAAAGCTATCAAGTGGCTCTCCTTCAATCCCAAAATTAAAGGCGCAGATCTAACCTCACAAAACATATTTTTTTCCCAAAAGTTTTTCCCCAAAATTCAAATTCAAATCCCCAAAAACAATTCATTTATTTATTTAATTATCTCTCTCTCTCTCTCTCTCTCTATATATATATATATATATATATGGAAACATGGACCTTTATACCCCAATTTATAATTATTTTTCACCATATGCTAATGGAAACATGGACTTTTATTTACAACTAATTATTTCAAACTTCAGCTACATAATTGTTGATTTACTGTTTACAAGACTTTTCATATGCTGTATCGTTCTGAAGACGTGCCATAGGCACGTGGCCACGGGCAAATCTAGTATATATAATAAAACACAAAGAAACGCTATCAAGTGACTCTCATTAAATAGGGTTGAAATCAATGGTCCATATCTAACCTCACAAAACATATTTTCTCGTCCAAAAGTTCCCCCCCAAAACTCAAATTCAAATCCCCAAAACAACTCCTTTATTTATTTATTTATTTATTTCTCTCTCTCTCTATATATATATATACTCAAAAATTTATATTTTCAGATTTCAGGTTTGTAAATTTTTAGATTTTTATGTCTTTTTTTATTGCTCATGTTACATTGAAAATAACAAATATCTTATCAACAATTAAATTTCATCATTTTCCACACTCAAAGTTCTAAGAAGTTGGATTTTACACCCCCATTTATAATTATTTTTCAACGTATACTAATGGAAACATGGACTTTTATTTACAACTAATTATTGTTTTACTATTCAAACTTGAGCTACATAATTGTTGTTTTACAGTTTTCAAGATTTTCATATGCTGTATCGTTCCGAAGATGTGCACGGGCAAATCTAGTATATATATATATATATATATATATATATATATATATATATATAATAAAACACAAAGAAAGCTATCAAGTGACTCTTCGCTATCAAGTGACTCTTCTTCAATCCCCCCAAAATCAAAGCCCCAGATCTAACCTCACAAAACACATTTTTTCCCCAAAAGTTTTCTCCCAAAACTCAAATTCAAATTCCCCCCCCTCCAAAACAACTCATTTATTTATTTTATTATTTCTCTCTCTCTCTCCATATATATATATATATATGGAAACATGGACTTTTATACCTCAATTTATAATTATTTTTCACCATAAACTAATGGAAACATGGACTTTTATTTACAACTAATTATTGTCATACTATTCGAACTTCAGCTATATAATTGCTGATATACTATTTACAAGGCTTTTCATATGTTGTATCGTTCTGAAGACGTGTCGTAGGCACGTGGCCACGGGCAAATCTAGTACATATATATATGTATATATATATATATATATATATATATATATATATATAAGTAAATTTTCATTATGTTGTGTATCTCTTATACTATAATGGGAGGTCTTAGTGTCATTTGTGAATCTACCAACGCGTGCATTGTACGTGCATAACTAATATGAATGAGGTCTCAGGTTCGAGTCCTCATTATGTCGTATTTTTTACTTTATTTTTAAAAAAATATATTAAATGTGCATCACGCGTGTAAATTATCTATCTATATCTATCTATCTATAATATAATATATAATAACTATTATAATGGAAGAATTAGAGTTGTAAATTTACCTACTTACGTGCAACTCCAACTCTCTCATTATAGTCTTCACATTTACTTTTAAAAATATATAATTTTATTTATTAAGACATGCATCTCATGTGTAAATCAGAGTTTTACTTTAACTTTATTAAAAAAATTAATGCGTGCATTGCATGTGTATAATACTAGTATATACAATGTCACTTGCCTTGATTAATGGAAGTGCTAATGATTAATTTCTTAATTTTGCTGTTGTTAAATGTAGAGAGAGAAAGTCGAGCGGTTAGTCAGAGAATCCTCCCAGAATCAGTATGCAGTTATTTGTGATAATCTAAAAAAGATGTTCCCAGCGAAAGATGGGAATCCAGTAAAATATGCAGTGAAAGGGTTATCACTAGCTTTGCCAAAGGGAGAATGTTTGGGCATGCTTGGGCCAAATGGTGCAGGAAAAACAACTTTTATAAGCATGGTGAGTAACTTAATTGAGACATCAAGGCAATTTTTTTTTTAAATTTTGATAAACTTAAAAAAACCTGATATTGCAACTGTGTAGTAAAGTAGTAAAGCCTCTAAAATATCAGCAAAAATCTGAGAATATTCAAATTCCACTTGCTTCATACTAGGACAAATTCTTGATGAAAAAAAAAAAAAAAAAACTCAGAAAATCTTCATTCATATGGTACACACCAAAAATGCCAAAATTCCATCTCAACTCTCAAGTTAGTTTTTACACTTTTGGAGTGTATTTGATATCCATATAACAACACACAAAGAAAGATATCAAGTGGCTCTCCTTCAATTCTCCCAAAATTAAAGGCTCAGATCTAATCTCACAAAACACATTTTTCCCCGAAAAGTTTCCCTCCAAAACTCAAATTCAAATCCCCCCAAAAGAACTCCTTTATTTATTTAATTCTCTCTCTCTCTCTCTCCCTCTCTCTCTCTCTCTCTATATATATATATATATATATATATACTTATGGAAATATGGACTTTTATACCTCAATTTATAATTATTTTTCAACATATACTAATGAAAACATAGACTTTTATTTACAACTAATTATTGTCATACTATTCAAACTTGAGCTATATAATTGTTGATTTACTGTTTACAAGACTTTTCATATGATGTATCGTTCTGAAGACGTGTCGTAGGCACGTGCCCACGGGCAAATCTAGTCTATATAATAAAACACAAAGAAAGCTATCAAGTGACTCTTCTTCAATCCCCTCAAAATCAAAAGGTCCAAATCTGACCTCACAAAACACATCTCCCCCCCCCCCCCCAAAAAAAAAACTCATTTATTTATTGAATTATTTCTCTTTCTCTATCATTCTCTCTTTATTTATTCAGAAATTTTGATTTTCAGATTTTAGGTTTGTAAATTTTCAGATTTTTTATGTTTTTTTTATTGTTCATGTTATATTGAACAGTAGCAAATATCTCTTCAATAGTTAAATTTCATCATTTTCCACCCTCGAAGTTCTAAGAAGTTGGATTTTATACCCTCATTTATAATTATTTTTCAACATACACTAATGGAAACATGGACTTTTATTTACAACTAATTATTGTCATACTATTCAAACTTGAGCTACATAATTGTTGTTTTACTGTTTACAAGGCCTTTCATATGCTGTATCATTCCGAAGACATGCCGTAGGCATGTGCCCACAGGCCAATCTAGTCTATCTATATAGGCTAAATTTGAAAAAAAAACCCTTGAACTATACCCTTTATGCAGAAAACCTCACTTAACTTTTTTATGTGCAGAAAACTACACTTAAGTATAGTTGCAAAAAACCCACTCCGACGGTGTGAGTTTTCTGCTAAAGTTGAGTGAGGTTTTTTGACTATAATAAGAAAGATGCATGATGTTTCTGAACCAACTTGCAAAAATAAATGAGGTTATCTAATACAAGCAGAAAAGTTAGATGTGGTTTTTTGAAAATATACTTCAAGAGGGTTTTTGCAAGCATACTTGAGTGTGGTTTTTTACATAAAAAAAGGTTCAGTGAGGTTTTCTGCATTAAGGAATAGTTCATGGGGGGTTTCAAATTTAGCCATCAATATATAATAGAAGTTAGTGTCAAACTGTCAATGACCTCCTTCCTTTACAATACATTCAATTAACGTGCATTCATCATGGAGAATAAGGCACATCATTATCAATTGCCAAAATTTACTTCTAAGAGCATCTATAGTCGTTGGCTATTTAGCCAAAGTATGCAAAATTTGGCTCGAAGGGGTGCTGCAGTCGTTGGCTATTGTCACACCCCGCTTCCCACAATATGGAAATACGAGCACGTAACGAAGGCCCAGCGAATGATTATACATCATCCATAAGCTGTAACAGATTAACCCAACAATATACAAGAGAATACAACCACGCAAGAGAAATGTAACCACATAAACAATAAATAAACTCCAAAATAATCATGAAATAAATTCACCAAATAATAATCCAATATCTGGGCTAAAACAAACTTTGGGTCATAAAATTCCGGAATACAAAGTATGATAAAAATAGTAAAATAAGCAAATAATAAGAGATAGCTATAGTAGTCTAATGGTCCAGCTCCGATCTTCAGAGAGTTTGCTCACCAATTCCTTCTGGTAGTGTTCCTTCGGTACCTGTAAACTCTTGATCTAAAAAGAGAGAAAAGAGTGTCCTTAGAGCATGTCATGGACAGCAAGTAGAGAAAACAGAGGATAAAGGAAGCATGTATATCAAAGATAAGGGACAGGATCAAAGTCAAAGAACAAAGCAAAGGCAGACAACAATATCTAAGGTCTACAGTTAATCACACATGTAATGAGTAATGTCAAGTCAAGTTCAATATAGGATCAAGCATGAGATGATAAATGCAGGTTATTAATCATTTTATTAGCCTATATAGTGCACATATTACTGTGTACCATTTCACAGGTTCGGCACAAGCACATAGTGTACGCTTTAGACTGATGGTGAATTCACGGTTTGTGTACTCGGTCCAGTAATTAGTGTTTAATGTTCAGTGACAGTGATTGTCAGGCAGTGTTTTATGTTCAGGGACAGTACAGGTCAGGCAGTGTTTTATGGCCATCAGTACAAGTCAGTACAGGTCAGGCAGTAGGGCCCAACTGAGTACAGTTTCTGATCGTTCACTACCAAATCTATCCATAATACCCCGGCTTGTTAACATTTTTTTCATCCCATGTGAGCATGTAAGAAGGTGTTAATGTTGTATCATGCTAGGTGTGACTAATTCTACTCATTATAGACAAATCAAGAAGCAAACATGTCAATTACACAATTTGTATAATCTGGACAGCATGATCTTGCTGTACAAAAATACAGATTACTGCTACTACAGAAAAGCAAATCTGGATCCGTCAGAAATTCTAGAAACTAGACTCTCTGCCGGTTCTAGCAAATATATATATGACATATGAAAGCTACAGAAACTAGGGTGAAAACTCTATTCTTTTCAGATTTTGTGTTCAGGCAGTAAGTTATAAATTATGTTCACCTATTTGTTTCAGGTCAGAAAACTCATCAGATAAATCTATAAAAATTCAGGGTAGTTCCTACACATGTCTAGGTTCAGCCAAATTTATTTCAGATTTTTATTTTACTGTTAACATGCTCAAATAAATTATGAAACAGCAAGGTACGTATGCATTTGTGAATCTGAAAATTCTGACACAGTTGTACTAAAATGATGATATCTAACAGATTACACATCGGAATTCAAATCCGTCAAAAGGGTAGTAAATTAGATATCTGGGGCCAAATTTCATGTTCAGAAAGTTATTTCGAAATACGACAGCAACATGGTCGAAAATCTGATTAAAAAAGAAACAACTAGCAGTCCAGAATTTATTTTGACATGAATAGGTAACAATTAAATTATACAACCATATTTTTCATGCAAATTAATAATCAAAGTGTTTTTAGGTGTTTAACATGTATAATTTCAGTTCTAAGATGCAATTTCATAGGCATGGTAATCCATTCGTTTAATCACATTCAATCTAACATATCCAATTCACCAACCGGGTCTACAACATGGATCTAGTTATTGTTCATGTAATTGTGCATATGCAAGATTCAAGGGGGACTAGGTTTTAGATCAAAGATAGCAGCACGATGTTAAGAATACCACAGGTTAGCTCGTGTAAACCCTCAATAGACTTAACGGAATTTCAAATAGCAGTATGATAAAGAAAAGGACTGGATCTACTTGCAGAGATCAAGAGAATCTTGAACAAAACAAAATACTAGTTCAAGAAGAGACTTGCCTTTTATTTAGTAGATTCGAATATTTATAGAATAATAGGATGAGAATTTCGGGCGACGAACTGAAACACGTGTGAGCTACGTGCAAAACAGCGAACAGCAACCAAGCCAAACCAGCAACACCAAGATCGGATCTCCTATCCTCCAAACAGCAAACAGGGAACAGGATCCCCTATCAACCAAACACCAAACACCAAAGCAGCCAATCCCTCTTCGTCTTCTTCCTCACTTCGACAGAAAGAGAGAAAATTGGCGGGAGAGGGTACGGCGACTGCGGCGAGGGCGACGACGACTGGTGGGGACGCTGGCGGTCGGGAAGCGACGCAGCGACGACGGATGGTGGCGTTCGAGCAACTCTGTTCTCTCGCCGAAACAGAGGAATGGGAATGGCGAGGCGCTCGGGCTTGGACGACGACGATGACGAGGCGGGAGGGGGGTCTTCGGTGGATGCGGGGTGAATGGAGAGGGTGAAGACGGGGGTCGAAAGCGACGAGGGAAACGACTGGCGGATAGGTTTGAAGGGTGCAGGCGATGGGTTCACGGGAGACTTGGGCGAGGACAGGGGATGATGATGGGATGGTGATGGGGACGGTCGGAGGTGACAACAGGATGACTACGGGGATGAGGAGAGGGGTCGAAGGTGGCGGGTCGGAAGGGGGGATCGGAGCACGGGAGGATGGTTGGGATCGATTGAAGACGAAAACAGAGGAGACGGGAGGGAGAGAGAGAAAGCGATGGAGAGAGAGAGGAATATAAGGTTAATTAATAATTAGGGTTTTAGGGGTATTTATAGGGTAATTAAGAAATTGGGGTTTTGGGTTGCGGGTTAACGGGTTTAGGGTACAGATTTAGGCTTCAAAAAGAGAAAAACAAATGTAATTAAGAAATTGGGGTTTTGGGTTGCGGGTTAACGGGTTTAGGGTACAGATTTAGGCTCCAAAAAGAGAAAAACAAATAGAAGACAATGAGATAAACATATAGCGGATCAACTCAAACTCAAAACACAAAGAGTAAAGTTTGCAGTAAGCCAAAAATAGCAGGATTCAAGTCAAAAGAGTACGGAATGATCAAAAGAGAATAAAAGAGCCCAAGAAAAAGCAAAATTTTATTATTCAAAAAAATTCACATACAATAATCAAGAAAATAAAATAAAATACAATAAAATCCAAAATAGAAAAATAGGGGGGAAATAATTAGTATCATATGGTTTATAAATTAAAATAATCATAATCATAATAGTAACAACAACAATAATAATAGCAATAGAAATAATAATAATAGTAATACTAATTAATCACAATAACAATAAGAATAATAATAATAACCATGACAATAAAAATAATAATACTAATAATAACAATTAATAATAATCATAACAATAAGAATAAAAATACTATCAATAATAATAGTGACAATAATAATAATAATAATAATAATAATAATAACAATAAATAATACTAACAACAACAATAGCAATTATCAGAATAATAACATTATATAAAATTATGAATTTATTGAAATAGTCCAAATAGTAATAATATTTTTGAGGGTTAAAATGTGAATAGTTGATCAAGTAGAAATGGAAACAAAGTTTATTCAAAATAATTATAACTATTGTTTAGAAAAATGCTTTAACATAAAATTCAAAATAAATTTAACAAATAACAAATTTATAAATATCGAAATACAGAAAATACTCATAAAATACGTATTTGCATAAATGGGGGTTACACCATCCGAACATTTTATGATTTTTTTTAGGGACAGTAGATAATCTACTGTCCCATAATCAAAAAATTAAATTAAAAAAAAAATCCACAGCCGATGTATTATACACCGTCCTAGGCTGGTGGGTTTTTATTTTTATTTTAAATTTTCTATTTTTTTAAAAATGTCACTATCATGTTAATTAATTTTTTTTAATAACGTCGGACGGGAGATAATTTACCGTCCAACCAAATTTTGGCTAACAACGACTATGACGCAAGCTATTTTTGCTATTTTCTATAAGCCAAATTTGCAAAATTTGGCAATAACGACTACCGATGCTCTAACTGTCCCTTAGTTGACGATTGTACATGGTAAGCGTATGAAAAATATGACTGCTCATTAGCTAGTCAAAGTCTGTATGCAAAAACAACTGTATGGTTCTTGGGATGTTCTTTCTCTTCCTCTCATATTTGGGATGTAATATCATATGGGAGTAGGAGAGATTGGTGCACTATTTAATAAAATTTGGCTAAGGCCATACTTAAAAATGGGACACTATTATGCCTTTTAATTAATGCATTAAAGGTGCAACTTCATCACTAAATTATGGCTCCTTTTTTACTGTTTACTTACAACATATCTCTTTTAATGTACCTTAAACTACAAGTTGCCCTTATTAAAATGCATTTCACTTAGAATAAAATTTATTGAAAAGCTAACAAACAACATTTTTATTTATAGGGAAATTATTTCCAGCACCAAAATTATATCCTCATTTACCCAATGGGTTCCTAAAGAGTAAAAATGTCTCTAACTATCTTTTAGACCAATTTCTTCCATTTAATGTAAGTATTCCAAAACTATATACTCCCTTTTCAGGTATATCCTGTATTATTCTCATCTAAAATGCTATTGTAGGCTGCCGTAACAATTTGTTTTGGGTTTCAAAGAACTAAAAAGAAGATGAGATCTTCTAGAGTTTGCTTACTTCGAAAAAGCATACTAAAGGGAGAAATAAATTTCTTAAGATGAGAATCTAGGTTGTCTTTTAGAGGAAGAGTGTGTCAGCGACTTGGGGTTTTGAGTGTCTATTTTTTGCCATTAGGGATAGCTAGGGTTTTGGAATCTTGAATTGGTGAAGAACACAGGGAAATTTCTAATTAATTTCTTGGTTAAAAGTTGTTACAACTCATTCTGCTCTATTTATAGAGCTTACAATCTTCCCACTCAACATTTACATAAGATGCACGTATTTCCCTGTCCCTAACTGAATTAACTGCCACTCTTCAACTGGGCCTGAAGCACATACAACACACTAAGCCCATACTATTTAATACCCACGTAACCCTGTACACACCAAATTCTAAGTATCAGATACAAATACAACACACACACATAGAGCAACTCTAGTGCATGTATCAGCCTGTGTCTGCTGCCATTCCATCTTCAACGGTGACAGCTTCAGCTCCCTTGACAACTCTAGCCCCCCAAAATTGAACTTGCCCTAAGTTCAAACCCTGGAAAACCATTCCAAATATCATCCACATCTTCCCAGGTTGCTTCACTTATTGGCTTGCCCTCCACTTGATCAGTAACTTGACACCTTCTCCTTCTCCATTCTGAAAAAGCCTCCTGTCTAAGATACTCTCAGGCTAGGAATTTGAACTAGCCTTCATCCACCAATCGGGCAGCTCAGTAGAGATTATATGTGAATGATTACCCCATCACTTCTTCAGCTTGGATATATGTAAGACTGGGTGTATAGTAGCCTCTGCTGGTAATTTCAACCAATAAGCAAACTGGCCAATTCTCTCAAGAACTTGATAAGGTCCAAAATACCTGGCAGCTAGCTTAGGTATCAAACTATGCACAGTAATCTGCCTATAAGGCTGCAATTTCAACAAAACCCAATCTCCCACCTCATAGCTTTTTTCTTTCCTCTTCTTATCAGCATGAACCTTCATCCTATCCAGAGCTGCCACCATATTATCTCTCAAAAACTTGAACATAACATCTCTGGATAACAACTCATCTTCCACACTCTGCAATTTTGCAGTTCCCTACACATAATGTTTAGGACAGGGAGGATGTCTTCCATACCCAGCTTCAAACGGTGTAATGTTGGTAGTTGAATGCCAATTGATATTGTACCAATACTCAGCTCAGCTCAACGACTTGATTCCCCACTTGACCGCTCCTTTGGTTTATGACCACACATGCACCTCAAGTACATTTCCACAGCTTTGTTCACAATTTCAGCTTGACCATCTGTTTTAGGGTTGTAGGTTGTTGATGTGTTGAGTTTGCTCCCATGCATCTTGAAGAACTCCTTTCAAAACACACTGATGAATACCATGTAATTTTTCCTCATTGTCAATGAACTGTGCATGTTAGATGATATATTAGTTTAGTCCCATATTAGTTATGTATCAGTATAGTCTTCTATTCTCTCCTATATGTATGAGCTATATTGTATTCAGTATATTCAATCAATCAATAAAGAATTATTCTCATTCAATAATCCTAACATGGTATCATAGCTAATAATCCTATAAGGCCTATACTAATTTTGTCCTCGTCGTCGAGGTGGAGTGGTTCTCGTCTTCATCGGAATCACTCCACCTCCCAACATCTCTCTTCCGCTCTCGATCAAAATACCAAAATACTAATCTCTCTCCCCAACAAGATCCAAAAAATCCTAGCCGTCATCAAACAACAAATCTCCACAACCCTAACCCTAATCCTCTCCCTAATTTCCCTATCCCTAATCCCCACAGCCACCATCCTTCTCTAACTTCATCTTCAACCTCTGTTGTTTCTTCATTAACCAAAACCTAACCCCCTGACTCCTTTGTCTTCTTCCTCGCGACTCATCTCGCGATCCCGTCATCTCGCAACCCCGCACCCCGATCGCCTTGCTCCCACTCCACCATTGCTGCCTGCAACTCACCCCTAATCGAAACCCTTCACTTCACCAGCGACCACGGCTTCGCCGCTGCTCGATTTCTATTTGCGAAAAGTCGAGGGAGGCGGTTTTACGATGGATCCCGTCCAGATTTGCACTAACCTCCACTAGCCTCCGCTACCAGCCCACGTCGACCATGGCAAGACCACCTTATCGCCTCCTCCGACAACCCCCTCCACCCCGCTGCCATCTTCTTCAACCCCTCAAAACGGCCATTCAATCGAAACCCATCTCCCTGAACATCATCAACCTTATCCCGATGACATGGAGTTTGATCAGGCTTCATCGAGACCTTGGGAGACAAATTATAAGGCCATTTGTCGGAAATTTAGGGAAAACAGTTATGGTTCTTGCATCCCTGAGATCGTATTCTGGAATTTGAGGGACTCAATGTCCACGCCGGTGTTGTCGAAGCAGAACGGAGTTGCGATGCTGATTGGTTCTCGAAGAATTTGTTGAAGGTTCTTCTGAAAGGGGAGGCAGATAAGTTCACTCCGGAGCCGATTATGGAGAAAGCTATTTCAGGTCCAAAAAAAAAACTTTCTTGCAGGTTCTTGTGGTTCTACATCCAGATCGTCAACACACTCCAGTTGATCGATCGTGAGGGAGGCAGATAAGTTCACTCCGGAGCCGATTATGGAGAAAGCTATTTTAAGTCCACAAAAAAAAATCTTTCTTGCAGGTTCTTGTGCTTCTATATCCAGATCGTCAACACACTCTGGTTGATCGATCGTGAGTTTGAGAGGGGGTGTTATCAGCATCCAGTTCTCAGTTTAGGGATGATATCCCACCACATCGATAATTCTCAAGTCTGGGGTGAGATCCCATTATCGACAATTCTCAAGTCTGGGGTGAGATCCTATCATCGACCATTCTCAAGTCAGGGGCGAGATCCCATCAGTCTATTTCTCAGTTCAGGGGTGAGATCCCATCATCAACTATGTCTCAAGTCAGGGGTGGGATCCCATTACTGATCGGGATATGGAGATCCCGTCACTGTTCAGGGTGAGATCTCAACAGTGCACCACCACTACTTCCTTCCGCAACACTCTACTTCTCAGTTCCGTCACATGCGCCATCACTGCACCACAGTTTTTCGTTCCTTCCACATCAACATTTTTAGTATTCCAAACTCTTGTTGCTTGAACCAACCTGATTTGAGAGGGGGTGTTAGATGATATATTAGTTTAGTCCCATATTGGTTATGTATCAGTTTAGTCTTCTATTCTCTCCTATATGTATGAGCCATATTGTATTCAGTTTATTCAATCAATCAATAAAGAATTATTCTCATCCAATAATCTTAACAGTGCAACTGACTGTGCTGAATAAGGATGAGATAAACCAATAAAGTGAGCATACTTAGTGAGCCTATCCACCACCACTAAGATTACTGATTACCATTACTTGGGGAGACCCTCAATGAAGTCCATGGATATGTATTCCCACACCATTTCAGGAATAGTGAATGGTTTTAGTAGCCCTAAAGGTAACATGCTCTCTCTTATTCTTTTGGCGGAGCAGACCCTCTTACCATTCTCTTTACATCTTTACTCGTTCCTGTCCTAATGAAAGATCTTTTAATTCTTCTGTGCAGGGTTTTATGATTGCTTGAATGACCCCCAACCTTGGATTCATGGTTGTCAGCAAAGATATTCTCTTTCAATGTGGAAGTAGGACTCAGCAGGATCTTTCCCTTATAGTACCAAATTCCTCCCAACAGCTTATAGTCGTTGGAGTTCAAAAATCCTTGGAGTTCTTTCTCAGCTAACTCCTTGAAATATGTATCTTGTTGTACCAACTCCTTCACTTCTTCAACCCATTAAGGCAAAACAAATGTATTTCACACAATGTTCCTTGTTCATCTTCCCCCCTCCTAGACAAATTGTCAACATCTATATTTTCTTTACCCTTCTTGTGCTCAGTAGTGAAGTTATATCCCAATAACTTTCGTAGCCTTTTTTCTTGCATATCAGTATTGATTCTCTGCTCTAGTATATATTTAACTCTTTTGATCATTCCTGATCACAAATGTCTTACCCAATAAATACTGCCTCCAGTGCTTGATAGTTGATAAAATTGCAAACACTTCCTTCTCATAAGTAGAGATGAGATAGATTTACCCTTTAAACCCTTACTCATATAAGCTATTGGATGACACTCCTGCATTAGCACTGCTCTTATGCCATAGAGCGAAGCATCAATTTCCAGCACAAAATCTTTGGTAAAATCAGGTACCTTGAGAACTGAAGTGGTTGTGAGAGCCTGTTTCAGTTGTTCAAAGGCAGCAATAGCTGCTTGGGACCAAGCAAAACTATTCTTCTTCAACAACAGAGTCAGAGGAGTAGCAATACCTCCATAACCTTGCACAAACTTTCTGTAATAACTGTTGACTCTAAGTTTGATGTGCACAAAACGTATCATGTTCAATTAATATTTTCAATTAAGATTTGCAGGAAATACAAGAAAAGGAAAATCAAAATAAAGCTCAAATGATTTGAATCCAAACAAAAGAGGCATGAATCGAAAAGTTTGTAAAAATCAAAGAAAGATTGCAACACAAGAAACATGTGCTTCAAATCATCAAGGAAGCAAGCAAAAATCAATTATTCATTTATGTTTTTGTGAGAAAATGCTATGTAAAGGTCGTTGATTGATTGTTTAATTTTTGGAATGAATATAAAGTAGATTCACTAAATATAAGTCGAAACTGCACGATAGCGGTCGACCGTACAAACTGTCGGTCGACTGTCACAACTGTCGACCGCTCATCACAGTAGAAAAGATAAGTTAGTCGACCAGTCATCGCTCGACTTTCAAGTTAAAAGATGAACGGTCGACTGCTCACATATGCGGTCGACCGTAAACATGCAGATTTGACTATTTCGGAAATATCTTCTCTTTTTTTTGGAAAGATACATCTTCTCTCTATAAATAAAAACGAATTTACTGAGATTCTTCATCCCTTGCTATTATAATTCTTCTGAACTAATCATTCAATCAAAGATTCGAGTGTGAGAGCTTTTATTGTTTTATTTAGTCGAGATCGTTTTAGATATTGAGAGTTCTTATTTTCTTCCACTTCGGTGACTTTTTACCGGACTTGTTTGTAGAAGCCCTACGGGTGTAATAGGTCTCTCGGCCTGAATTCCGAAAATCACTGTACAAGGGTTTAAAGTATAGTTGAATGCTTGTGACGGATAATTATTACAAATAGGTGGTGTGGACGTAGACCTGAGGGTTGAACCACGTTATAACGTTGTGTCTTGCCTGCTTACTTCGTTTGCTTTCTCTAACTCTTTTTCTTTACCTTACGCATTTAATTCAAGTTTTTAATTTCCGCACAGTTAACCTATTCACCCCCCTCCCCCTCTCCATGGTGATTTACAATAACCAGTAAGCCCCAGAAATCCTCTTAATTCCTTGACAGACTTAGGCTCAGGCCCATTTCACAACAACATCAATTTTAATAGGACAATTGAAATTCCTTTAGAACTTATAATGTGCCCCAAATACCCTACTGTCTTTTTACCAAAACTACACTTGCTTTCCTTGGCCACTAGCTTATGCTTGTTCAACGCTTCAAGGGTTAAAGTGAGATGAGTGACATGATTCTCTAATGTGGGACTGTACACCAATATGTCATCGAAGAACACCAAAATAAACTTTCTCATGTACCCTTGGACTATCTCATTCATTAAGCTTTGAAATGTAGCAGGGAAATTAGTGAGTCCATAGGGCATCACTACAAATTCATATTGCCCTTTGTGTGTCCTAAATGCAGTCTTATGAATGTCAGCCTCATACACTCTTATCCGGTGATACTCAAATCTTAGAGCTATCTTCAACCTGGAGCCAAACAACTCATCCATCAATTTATCAATAACAGGGATAGGAAACTTAGCTTTAAAAGTTTATGCATTAAGAGCTCTATAGTCAATGTAGAACCTCCAACTCCCATCAGCTTTCTTTACCAAAATAACTGGGGAAGTATAAGAACTGCAATTATTTCTGATCAAACCAGATTCCAGTATCTCCTTCACCTATTTTTCTATTTCATTTTTATGACAGTATGGGTGCTTATAAGGCCTGATACAAACACGTTTATGCCCATCAGTTAATGGTATATGATGATCCACACTCCTCTGTGGAGGCATGCTTATCTAAGATGCCAACACTTCTGGAAATTTTCTTAATATCTGCTGTATCATATCTTGTGCATCATTACTCACCCTGTTTGGAGCTGCTGCAACTGTGCACTCTATAGAATAACAAGTATGCTCTTCCCCACACTGAAATTGCAGAATAAATGCCTGACAAGGGTGTGCTAATGTTCTAAGGAGCTCCTACAAAGTGATTACTTGTTGCTTTTTATTAGTCACCCCTTGCAACACCTTCAAAACTCTTGACACATAGAATTCCATGGTTAAATAGCTAAAATCTATAGTAACTCTATCCAATGACCTCAGCCAATGTGCACCCATGACCATATGGGAAGGTCCTAAAGGCAAGATGAGTAGCTTTACAATCAATGTCACACCCTGCACTATGAAAGGAACATTTTCTATATTACCCTCAGTGTGGATCATTTCACCATTGGCAACAGTGACTTTGAACTTGAGCTCAGTCAATATATCCAACACAACTTTTGGAGCTGTCAGAGGATCTATATAATTGTGAGTTGAGCATGTAGCTATTAAGATATTACTTCTCTGCCCCTGATCTTACCTTCAACTCTGAGAGTTTGAGGATAATTGGATGAGCTTATGAGTGCATGATATGATATTGCCGAAGGTATCCCTTCCATACTCATGCCAATAGCTTCCTCAATTTCTTCTCTTCCTCTTCATCTTCATCATACATCTCTAGGAGAAAGAACTTTTGGGATTTACACCTATGGCTAGCTACATACTTTCCATCGCAATTGAAACACAAACCCTTTGCTTTTCTCTCCCTGAGTTCATGTGGCATAAATTGCTTTGGAAAGGTTGAAGGTGTTCGATGACCCTCCCAATTCTTGTGACTAGGCAGAGAACTTTGAGTACTAGGACCCTTAGATATGAATGAAGAATTATAGGTCTTTTACTACATTGTAGCTTTTCTCCATATCCGCTAGATAAACTGATAGCCTCATTCACACTCTTTGGTCTTTGAGTATTAACATCCCATCTTATCGCATCCCTTAATCCACTGAGAGAAGTGCTGAGAAAATGTTTCTTAAGCCAGTCCTCTACAAAATTTGATAATCTATCAAACTCCTAAACATAAATTTCCAAATCTCCTTTCTGGCTCAATTACGTCGGACTCCCTTCATAGTTTTGAAAGTCTGTGGGTCCAAACCTAGTTATCAGCTCTTCAAGAAATTGCTACCAATTTAACTCATGCCTCATATTCTTAATATGTCGCTTGTACCACTGCGCAACCCCTTCCTTTGAGATTTAGTAACGCAAACCTAAGTTTTTGCTTATTTTTTATTTCATAAAATTCCAAAAACTGCTCTGTGCTACAAATCCATTCAGTCGGATCTCCCTCAGTAAACACAAGAAATTCTAGTTTGAACGGAGTTTTTGGACCTCCACTTAATCC
Source organism: Hemerocallis citrina (assembly GCA_017893485.1). Classification (NCBI taxonomy): domain Eukaryota; kingdom Viridiplantae; phylum Streptophyta; class Magnoliopsida; order Asparagales; family Asphodelaceae; genus Hemerocallis; species Hemerocallis citrina. Next base: position 22,533,829 of record CM030365.1, read on the forward strand.
CATCGGAAACCTAGGAACTGAAGGATTGGGGGTTGTTACCTCTATCGATGGATTGATATGAGGATTTGGTGTTGACTGAGGATGGCGATTAATGGCCATCTCCTTGAGTTGATCTGAGATAGAATCTTAGGGGACGTTTGGTACGTGGATTGGAGAATTCCTTGGAATTGGTGGATTCCCGGGAATGTGAGGGTATGATTCTCAAGAATGTTGAAATACTGCGTTGTTCGATTCTAGATCGTCTTCTAATTGACAAACTAAATAGTTGTTCGATTTTACGGTTTTTAACACGGATACCTTCAACAAATATGTTATTATCACATATGCCTCTCAAAAGTGAGTAATTTCGTATTTACCCTAACAATTGAGCCTCGCTTCATATTTACCTTCGTAAGATTTCCTAACATAAACCTAACTTAATTCTTACCTGACAAGGTTTACCTCTCTTTGAAAAAAGTTTAACCCAAGATTGATGGTGAATCTGGGGAAGAAATATGAGAAAGAAAATGAAGTTACAAAGATTTATCCATTTCTTGAAAAAAATGAAGATATTTTGGAAAAAGATGATGGGTTTGCTTGGGGTTATAATATGTTGGGTTTACAACGAAGAAGAATATGAAGTTAGAATGGTATAGAGGAAGGTATTTCAATCATTTTCCATTAAGTCTGTTAAAGAAAGTTGAATATTCCCCACTATTTTGATGCATTTTAACCATAGGGGTAACTATTAGGTGAGACAATGAGCAAAAAAAACTAATAGGTGAGGCACCCATTGTTTGGGGCAAATGCAAAAGTATACATTTGTGGAGTATATATATGGTATTCACACATTTGTTTGAGGCATACGTGTAGAAAACCCTTTTTATAGCAAGTTTGGTGTTGGTATTTTATTTTTTCCCTTTCTTTTCTAATAATACCCAATGCATGCAATATAAAAGTTCCTTCATATTTAACAAAAAGTTTAAATGTTTGCAGATGACCGGTCTTACTAGTCCCTCTTCAGGCACAGCACTTGTTCAAGGGTTGGATATAACGGAGGATATGGATATAGTATACGCTCAAATGGGTGTTTGTCCACAACATGAGTAAGTATAATACATTTTTATACATTTTTTCATGATAAACAATTTTATCTTTAGAATACAAAAATATATTAAGCTAGGTATATACCCTACACATTAATTTGATTTCCATGGTTGAAAGCTTAAGCAACAAGTCAACGACATACTGCTATTAACTGTTAATTATCTTTAGACTGGACTAGGTAAGAATTTAAGTTGTTGCAAATTTGCACTAAAAAATTGATGTAAAACTAACCCTAAATAGAAAATTTTCAAGAATCTTAAAGGATAAATTTTACCAACATGTAAGTGCGGATCAAAGTTAGAAATTTTAACAGTTAACAGGTTGGATGGGTTTTCAAGAATTGAATCAAGTATAACAGTCCCAATTAATAATTCAACCCTATAATCAATAATTAAATCCCTAAGTGTTTTAGCAAGTAATAGGTTCAATATTGATTCGTACTCTACTCAAGCATGTGGAACATTCAATCTCAGTTATTTTTGTGGACGACAGGCAAATCAGATAATACAATAGATAATAGAGCAGTAGAACACAAATATCTAATAGTGGAAAGAGTACCGAATGCGAAGAAACCAGCGTAGATCTCGGGTTGAACACGAAGAGCACAACGATCAGCAACAATAGTAAGAGAGAGACAGCAACAACAAATCATCAAGGGCGACGGCGGTGGCGTGGTTGGAAGAGGGCTGTGACGGGGTGCTAGGGTTTCGGTCGGGGTTGGGGTAGGAGGAAGAGGACGTTGGGAGAGAGAAGGGTTTTGGATTTGGGGATTAGGGTTTGGTTAATTTTATTTGGGGGATTTTTAATTTGGGGGTAGATTTTATAGTTAATCACTAACCCTAAAATTGTATTAGGATTTATCACAAATCCTAAAATTTGGATCTCACTTGTATCACACAAAGAGAGAGAGAGGAAGAGCAAAAACTCAACACAATTTTTTTAAAAATTAAGAATAGCATGCTTTCTCATTAATCTCAAAGCCTATAAGTAGGCTCAAAACAAATCTTGATACAAAATCTCAAAATACTCTCAAAATCTAAAAAAATACAAAAAAGATTACATATGGCTATAATTGCCAGAAACAAAAATGGTACTGAAATAAAAATCCTAAACTAAATAGGAAAGATGTCCTCATCATTCTCTCCGGGTGGGAGAGAGCTCGACCCAGTCGAATCAAAACAGGTGATCCTGTCATGGTGCTCCAAAAGATCTGGATCCAGTTGCGGGAGCTCCTCACGATCACTGCAAGTGTCATCCAACTTCGGTTTGTTCTTCCACCTCACCAAATATTTGTGCATACCACCATCTCTTGTGGAGATTATCTGAACATCTAAAATATTATTCAATTCTTCTGTCGGTGGGTGAATAGTATCAGGTAAAGGGGTAAATGTGGGAATCTCACCATTAGGCTGCAGGGTAGGCTCATCTATAAGAAAATTTCTAGGGTTGAATTTTGAGCTTTCATAAAATATTAGATTGTCAATATTGAAAGTCTTACTTATGTCAAAACCTTCAGGAAGGTCAACGACATAGGTATTATCATTGATTGTATGTGGAATCTTAAATGGGCCTGCAACACGTATATTCTATGAAGCACGGATACGGATACGCATATCCGATACGGTACGTATCGGATACGCGGATACGTCGATTTCTCAAAAACTATGATACGGGTACATTAGGATACGCTTAAATAAATTAAATAAAAAATAATAATAATATATATTATAAATAAAAATTGAATTCCTTAAGTTATACATAGACAATATAAAATTGCATTAAATAAAAATATACGTACATGAGTGAGATACTTCTTATCTGTCGTTTTCAATATTTGAATAACTATGTCCAATTGTCCATCTTAATACATGGATAACTTCTCATTTTGTTAAAAACAATTTTGTGTGCATCTTAATCAGTAATGTCATTTTGTTATTGTAATATACTCTATTTGTGTTATTTTGTTATTTTGTATGTAATGACAAATTGACAATTATGTAATGTCATTTGTTAAATATCATTTCTTATACTTATACTCTATTTGCAAGAGAATTCCTACATCAAAATATGCACTAGAACAAGCTCAGTATAACTCCAAGATGAGTTAGATTCGTACATATCTCCAAAGGAGTCAGGTAAATCCTTTTGAGTTTTGATCACATGGATAAAGAACTGAAAAAATAAATAAAGAACTGAAAAAATAAAAAATTAAAAAAAGAACCGATCAGGCGATCACGGTGAATAAATTAAGAACTGAAAAAATAAAAAAAAAACTGAAAGAAGAACTGGAAAAAGAACTGGAAAAGAACTGGAAAAAAATACCTTTATGGCAAATATCTGAGGGTGACAGAGAGATCTGATCGGGGTCGGAGAGGAAGACTGATCGGGGTCGGCTGAGAGAGATCTGATCGGGGTCTAATCAGATCTGAGGGTGACAGAGAAGGATCGGCTGAGAGAGATAAGGGGATAGGGTTCTGATCGATGGGATGAGAAAGAGAGAGGCAGAGAAGGATCGGCTGAGAGAGAAGGGGATAGGGTTCTGAATCTTCTGATCGATGGGATGAGAAAGAGAGGCAGAAGATAGAAGAAAGAACGGTGAATGGGCCTGTTGGGCCGAGCCAAACTAAAAAAAATTAAAAAAAATAATAAGTATCGGTGGCGTATCACGCCCTTCCGATACGCGTATCCCCGCGTATCGGAAGAGTATCGGATATTTTTATAATTTTTTTATTTTTTAATTAATTTCGATACGTATCGGGTACGTATCGGATGAGTACGGTACGCGTATCGTGTCCGATACGTATCGGGTACGTGATACGCGACCCCCCGCAGAGTATCCGTGCTTCATAGCGTATATTCAAGTTCTTAACGGGTCCAACAGAAAACCGTTCCGGATGAATCCGAACCATCACCTCGTCACCAATATCAAAAGTTATAAATTTCCTTCTAGTATCTGCTATTAACTTGTAGTTAAAATTATTCTCATTAAGTTCTTTGGAAATTTCTCTATGCAAGTCATGAATGTTATATGCAAATGTGGGTGCAGACTCTATGACTTTGTGATGTTCTAACACAGGGGTAAAATTTATGGTTGCCAAGTGACTTGGGAAGGAATGGGTGACTCAGGTATACTTAATGGAGGTGACTGGACAGGCTGAATACAATTGAGAGACTGGTCATCCTCTTTTTTATCAAAGTCATCACTTATATTAGGTTCATAGGTAAACTCATTGTCGGGCTCATCAGCGATGACTGCGGTACCCTCTACTATATTGATCCTACTTGGGCTGGGACAGTTGCCAGCAACATGGCCATATCCCGTACATTTATAACATTTAGTGAGAGGGTCAATCTTAGAAATCTCTTTCAGTGTTCTTACCCGTGTTGTCACTTCTATGTGAATAGGAATTTGAAGTATGTTTATTTGGGTAAGACTTGTTAGGGTACTGAGGAGATGAGTGTTCAGGTCTAGAGGGGTCAGGAGGATTCATTCAAGAGGAATGATCCATCGAATCGCTGGACTTGTATGGGAACTAGCTTTAAGGGAATCCATATCGAGGACTAGGGCGTAGGCTGCCGCTATTGAGTCCACATTTCTATGAATTAGCTCGTTCCTCAGATCGGCTCGTAATCCAGCCCTAAACCTAGAGAGAGTTCGTTCTTCACTCTCTTTACCTAAAGCATTGCACCGAATAAGGAAGTCATCAAATTTATCAGCATATTCTTGTGTGGATTTACTTCCTTGATACAGTTGGTTCCACGAATCTAGCAATCGGGTGTGGAACAATAATGGTACATATCTCTCAGTGAGCTTCTCTTTCATGGCTTCTCAAGTGGCTATGGGTGCCAGGCCTCGGCCTCTACGGGCATGTTCAAGATTGGTCCAGTGTTGTTGAGCTTTACCCGTCAATTTCATATTGGCAAATTTAACTTTAAGGGCTTCACTCATGTCAAACTACACAAAGTAGTGGTCCATGGTACGGATCCAATCGAGGTAAGCTTGGGGTTCCATGTGGCCTTCAAACTGGGGAACGTCAGCCTGAACGTTCTTCTTATATTGTTCGTCATGGTCACGTTCTTAACGTTGATTGTCACGAACATTTTCTTGAGGGATCTGACGATTGGCATGAAGCTCAGGGACAATGGTTTGATTTAACTCTACTTTCTCAAGTCTCTGATTGATATTGGCAAGAGTTGCTTGGATGGCAGCTAGGGTAGCGGAGATATCAGGGTTGTCCATTTCAGGTCGGGGAAGTCTAAGGTTCCTAATTGGGTGATTTGGAAGGGATAAGAAAGGCTCTTCAGGATCTGTGATGGTGCTGCGAAGACGCATTCACTAAAAGTGGGAACTAGGGGTCGTGTGTCCTAATTTTTTTTTATTTTTTTTAAATGAATCTGAAATAAACTAAAATAAAAGAAAGAGAAATAAAAGACTACACAATCCTAAATGAATGCAAAATTGATGCCTATGATGCAAGAACTAGGGTTTTAAGAACCTTCGCTCTGATACCGAAATGATGTAAAACTAGCCCTAAATAAAAAAAATTCTAAGAATCTTAAAGGATTAATTTTACCAACATGTAAGTGTAGATCAAAGTTGGAAATTTTAACAGTTAACAGGTTGGATGGGTTTTCAAAAATTGAATTAAGTATAACAGTTCCAATTAATAATTCAACCCTACAATCAATAATTAAATCCCTAAGTGTTTTAGCAAGTAATTGGTTCAATATTGATTCGTACTCTACTCATGCATGTGGAACATTCAATCTCAGTTATTTTTGTGGACGATAGGCAAATCAGATAATACAATAGATAATAGGGCAGTAGAACACAAATATCTAATAGTGGAAAGAGTATACCGAATGCGAAGAAACCAGCGTAGATCTCGGGTTGAACACGAAGAGCACAACGATCAGCAACAATAGTAAGAGAGAGACAGCAACAACAAATCAGCAAGGGCGACGGCGGTGGCGTGGTTGGAAGAGGGCTGTGACGGGGTGCTAGGGTTTCGGTCGGGGTTGGGGTAGGAGGAAGAGGACGATGGGAGAGAGAAGGGTTTTGGATTTGGGGATTAGGGTTTGGTTAATTTTATTTGGGGGATTTTTAATTTGGGGGTAGATTTTATAGTTAATCACTAACCTTAAAATTGTATTAGGATTTATCACAAATCCTAAAATTTGGATCTCACTTGTATCACACAAAGAGAGGTATCACACAAAGAGAGAGAGAGGAAGAGCAAAAACTCAACACAATTTTTTTAAAAATCAAGAATAGCATGCTTTCTTATTAATCTCAAAGCCTATAAATAGGCTCAAAATAAATTTTGATACAAAATCTCAAAATAGTCTCAAAATCTAAAAAACACAAAAAAGATTACATATGGCTATAATTGCCAGAAACAAAAATGGTACTGAGATAAAAATCCTAAACTAAACAGGAAAGATGTCCTCATCAAAAATTAATGAGACTACTGGTACACCTAAACGGACTTGGATTAAGTTAGATGTCATGAACTGTGTGTTTGTGTGTCAGCATGCCTACGACATGATAGCATTGGTATAAAAGTTATTGTTATTAATATATGCTAAAAGTGATCAAAATGACCCTACTCCTGTATCAATCTCTGTGTACTGTTATCTTTGAAGCATGTACTTGATGTGACTTAAATTTTGTGGAATTACATAAAATAAGTAAATTATTTTGGAGTAAATGATGAAGAATAAAGACAGATTTCAGAAGAACAATTTGAGTTATAGTTTTGCTTAAAGCATTATACTCTTGATACCAAATGTGGAATATAATATCTTCCAGAGTGGATCAAGAAAAGAATATATAGTCCAAAAACAAAACTTGTAAATAGAAAATAAGGGTTGTTTACATGTTAAAGAAAATAATAAAGGCTATATATATGTATAATAAGAAGGGTGTATATTTAATGTGTATTAAAAAGGTTAATGATTCATATTTGAATTTCTATTAAAAAATAATATTCTAATATCTAAAAAGATAATATAATAAAACAATAAAGCTGAGTGTATTCTATGGATATTAAAAAAGTTAATGATTAATATTTTGATTTCTAAAAAAATATTTTTTTTTTCAATTTCTATAAAAAAAATTTAACTTCAGGAGGTTCTAGCATTCTAACCAAGAGCAGAGTTCTGGTAGCCCGAGTGATCAACCATAAGGCTACAGTTTAATTCATATACAGATATAAATACAATATATATGTTATAATTCTTCAGATATTTGGATCCGTTCCGAAAATCGTAGATGGATCCAAATCTGAATAATTTGAAGATTGGGTAGCTGAATCCGAATTCAAATCTGAATCCAACAGATATAGGTTTTTTATATTCAAATCCACATAAAATTCAGATATAGATGTGGATCATATTGAATAAATTCTCAGTCATGTACTTGGAGTAAATTTTAGCAAGTTTGTCCCTACAAACAATTCACCAAGTATTCCCTACATTAATCCTCATCTTACACCAATGCTCTACACTTAGGCTCGCCATACATTTATCGTAAGTCCCAGAAAAGTGTAGCAAAACAAACAAAGATTTCATCCCAAATGAATTGTTCTCCTAAAGGATTCCAATTTTAAAGCTTAGGTTGGCAAATTTCTCTTTCCATTTTTCAAAATAAATTAAGTATAGTTGAGAGCAATAAACAAAAAATCAAATTCAGAAATTTGGATCTTGATAGCACACAAAATGAGAAGATACAAAGGATGGATCTGGCCTGGGTTCGAATTCATATTTGGCTCAAATTCGAAGCCGATTGGATCCAGTTTGGGTCGGATCGGATTGTTGCATGGGTTAGATTGGCACCGGGTTCAGGTTGGGGTTTAGTCTTCACCCAGACCGTAAGTAAGGAGGGATGGGGCCGTGGCACAATAGCAGGCTAGGGTTTTTGTGCAAACCCTAGTGCAACAGCAATGGCAGGAGGGGTGGCAGCAGTGGAGTGGTTGTCGGTGACGACATTGACGGTGACTCCGGTGGTGGGTCCTGGTCAACTCTCTCCGTCTCCTTTTTTCTTTTTTATTTAAAAAGAAGTATGTTTAATGCTTTTAGATTGTTAGGGATTAAAGAATAAATAATAAAGATTAAAAAGAGATTTGGAAAGAACAATCTGAGTTAGGGTTTTGCTTAAAGTATGATACCCTTTGTACCTAATGTGGAACACTGATGGGCACCGCTTGTAGAGAGAAATATGGAAAACCTTGTGTACACAACCTTGTTGGATTTTGGGGACAAATGGTATACGACCATGTCTAATATCCATGATCCATAACAGGAATAATATAATTATATTATGTACATAATATTATTGTATTATTCACTAGATATTCACATATTATCTAGATATATGTACTTGAACATAAAAAATGATATCGTTACTCAGTGTTGTAGCTCAGATTATTAAAGGGCTGAGATGGACAAAAAGATGTCTTAAGTTCGATACCAGGCAACGCTTTTCCCTTATTCAACTAAAATACAACAAAAAAATAGATATTGTTGCCATACAGTTAACTGTTTGTAACTTACAAATTAACTCAAAATTTAATTACATAAGATTGAAAGTGATTCTACCTATAGTTGTCAATATCTTGCATATTGTATGATATATATTCCTGCACAATACGGTATTTAATGAATTCGATATGTATCCCATGCGAATTATCTAGATCTTTAAATATCTTTTTTTATTGTATTGTATGTGAATCTCGATACGATACGATACCATACAATATGAAATAATAGCTTATATGTGAATCTCGGTATGAGTTTGTTTCCTACTTTTACCCGAATGGTCATTTCAAAGCCCCCAACCTAGATCTTTAGGGTTTAGTGCCAACGTGGTAAGGTTTTATTTTATTTTATTTTATTCCTCTTTATAGCATTCTTCTTCATTTATTTGGCTTTGTTCATCGCGTTCTCTGAATTTATTGTAATTAGCACATTGGTCGCTTCTTCTTTCTTGAGATTTCTACTCTCCAACATTGTCAATTTCTCATTTTCTTCATTTCTTCTCTCATTTCTTTTCTTTTTCCTTTTCTTGTTCTTTAATTTTATATGTTTTCTCAAGCTATTTTCTCACGCTATTTTAAGTCCTTTTGTTTGTGTATGTGTAAGTTTTTTCTTAAAATTAAGCTTTACCAATAAACTTGTGTTGTCAGTTACATCATACATACAGTTCTTCATAAATTAATTTTAGTTCAAATCATAAAGCATCTTATTCTAATATTTTGTGCTAGTTTTTATTCACCTAAAGAATTGTAAGGTGTTTTGATATAGACTAGATGAGTACATGTAATACGTCTGCATTAGAAATACTGTCATACACTAGGAAGCGCCGACACTTCCAATGGCTGATGAAAGTGTGTCGGGTGCGTATCGGGTGACGATACTCCTTGGTTACTCCCGGGTCCGTACCCAAGGAGTACCCATTTTAATTACATTGTTTGCAACTTTTAGACACAAATATGTGTAGATAAATGCTTGGTATCCTAGTATAATTTCTAAAGCATGTTGTTTATAGTTATGCTTGGACATAAAACAAATAAACCCAAAAGTATTTGATAGTTATATTATCATTTTTATTCTCCAAAATATTCATAATTATAATGTATTGCTATAATTCTACTAAATTGTTTAAATGTTTGCATTTTTAACAAAATAAATATTTTTTATTTGCAAAAACAATATATAAATATTATATTTAATGTACCCGCCAACGACCCGTGTCCTACTTTTTTGTAAAATCACGTATCCTCGTACCCGTGTCGTACCCACACCAGTAGTACATGTATCCGTGCTTCATAGGTTATACACATATTGACATATATGCAACTCCTATAGTTGTATAGAGTAGCATTACACAATTAGTTATATATTAGTAAGTTTTTAAATCTAGTTTACGTTTTCACGAATTAATAATCATAAATATTATAATATTAAAAACATATGCACATTTTTCTTTTTACTGTGTTAAGAATTTTTGGTGATTCGATTGTCAAGAGGTATATCCTTATCTCCCTTTAAAGTTATTGATTTACCTATATTTTGATGAATTGTGATCTTAGAAATTGATCCATGGTTGCTTCACTTTTGGACATGCGTTAATTTATCTTACGATACGATACACGACACGTTATAAGATACAATATTATGGAAAAACAATATACGATATGTATCACCATTTGACAACACATTATTTCTTAATCAATTGATTTTTTTTACAGCTTGCTCTGGGAAGTGTTGACAGGACGAGAGCACCTTTGCTTTTATGGAAGACTAAAGAACTTGAAAGGAGACGCACTAAAACAAGTAAATATTGCTTACTGGTTCTCACCATTTATAAATTATAATGGTAGTTTGTTATGCTCTGATAAAAAATGAGTATAGTGTTGAATTGATTTTGGTTTCAAGTGATGGTTGATTCCTTTTCTTTTTCTTATTTCGTTTACACTGCTTTCCTTTTGAGCTAATATGAATTTTTGTCTGTCAAGCACTCATATTAATAGTGCAGATGACGGGTTTTTAACATTTAGTGTGTGGTCCAAGGTTTCATTCCGACTTAAAGTAAAGTAGAATTAATTTGGATGTTGAACTTTTTTCTCCCAAACTCCACAAACTTTTTCAACATGATCTTTGGCTAATTATTTGTACCTTGGATGAAAACCTTCGAAAAGAGGTACCAATCACAAATCTGTGTTCGATCTCAAAAGTTTTATCTAATAATAATTCAGAAAAATTATTTAAACTTATGGTTTAAGACTAATTTTCTTCATTAAAAAAATAGTAAAAGCTCATCAGCTCGTACATTGAACCTAGGAAAGGTGATACAAGCCGTAGTAGCAACACATGGTAGAGCGCACGCATACATTCACACATACAGATACACACACACATTGACGGTCTTCAAGAGAGCCCATAGTTAAGGTGGAAGAGCTCACAATGGGGGTGTCATTCTATGAATGATCTAAACCATTCATCATCTTCCAAATACCCAGCATAGTCTACACATGTGAGATCAAGTCATTTCAACTTTATTTGCCGTTGAACATTTGATCTGTACAATTTCTTAACTTTTTCATTCGAGGGGCAGACAAATTTCGAACAATTTGATTCTACATATTCCAAGACTCGCTGTTTTAAGCATTTATAACAAAATAAATGGTTTGGATCGCTCATAGGAGATTTCCATAATGAACGTGAACCTCGTCCTTCGTGGGAGCTCAGAGCTCTCTCGAAGACCGTCCACATATATACTTTGAGGAATATGCAAGCACATGATATTAAATAATTCGGGAGGGATTGTAGTACAGACTTAACTAGAGGCATACGGCCTGCAAAGGCCAAAATATTAGCATTCCAAGTACTGAGCTTTGATTTAACCTTATCAACTAAGTGATCAAAATAACCGACAGGAGTCTTTTTCTATTCACCATTACACCTAAATATTTAAACGGCGAAGTGCCTTCTGTCATCCACCATTAAGCCTGCCTATCACCTTCCAATTTCCCAAAATTAACTACTTGCCCACTATCTTCACAATACTCCCTCAAAATTCTCTCCATCCTGCTGGCCTCTCTCCTACACGCCTTAGCAACTAGCAAGCTGCATATACCCACACTGAGATCCAACTGTTGTTCCCCACAATCGATCTTGTTATTAGATTACCCTTCCTAGCATTTTGAAGCTTCCTTAAAAGCAGTTATATACAAGTAATGAATAAAGTGACAAATGAAGAAAGAGGCAAGTATATCTCATCCATGAGAGAACTTAAGTAGGGTGACCCACTATCCCCCATGATATTTATTCTTGTGGTTGATGTCCTGGCACAAATGCTCAAGCACGGGAGGGAAGGAGAAGTTTTCACTCCTCTTAATATAGCTGGACATCTCCGTCAGCTAACGGTTTTGCAATTTGCAGATGACACTCTTGTGTTTTGCAATGTGGAGGAGGACGTTATCAATCTCAAATTGCTACTTCACATTTATGCTGATGTCTCAGGCTAGCCATCAATTTTAATAAACCCTCCCTAATTTACTTTGTCAAATCCAGAGCAAAGCACGAAACCCTTTCGTATATACTTGGATGCACTGAAGGATCCCTCACTCAGAAGTACTTGGGGCTTCCTCTATCCATAGGCAGTGTTACCGCTAAATCTGGTGTGGGGGTAAACAGATAATATTTGTGGATTCTTGGAAAACTTGAATAACAAATCTGAAACCTGTTCCGCCAGAGTTTGACCGTTGACTCCCGCCGTTCACCTGCAAAAAGTGCGAGACACCGGGGTTGATCCCGGCGACGCACCCTCCGACGCTCAAGTCAGTAATCAGAAAAGATTATGAAAGAGAATAAATTGGCAAAAGATTGATTACCTCTTAATGATGGTGGATGAGGGGTATTTATAGCCGCCTTTGGAATCAGATTAGGAATGTAATTCCTAGAAACAGATTAGGAATGTAATCCCTAATTCCTAGTGAAAGGATAATAGTGAATCAGGGCCGTTGATTAGGATTAATCAGAAACCCTAATTCTATTCTATTGGACCGGGTCAGCAGCGGGTTGAAACCCGCTCCCAGTTGAGATGGATCCGTTCGCGGGTTATTGGGTCCCTGGAGAGAAGACCCAGTACCCACTTCAGACCCACTTATAGGTGAAATTACCATTTTATCCTCAGACTTTAAGATTCATGCCCGATTTGGACGGTTCCGATTAACCCCATTTTTAGCCATATCACGAGCCCCCCACTCCCAAAGGACTGAGTTTGATCAGCCTTTGAGGAGTAGTTTGACTGTTTTAATGGCTTGTGGAGTCATATCGGAGTCTAAACGGGAGGTTTCGAGTCTTAAAGTGGGGTAGTATGGTGATTTTCCGGCTCGGTTGTGTGCTCTAAGTTGTTCTTGAGCTGCTCTGGTCTTTCGGCATTTTCCCTTAATTTTTATCTGTTTTTCGGATCACTTATTTAATTTTACGAATCGTTGATTCATCGTTCAGGGGTCTTAATCAACCGCTCCAGGCAATAATTATTTACTCAGGGGTTCAAAAATATTTCTTCGAATTTATAATCATTTTCTAGAATTTTTAATTAATTTTCCCGAATTTTTAATCATTTTTTTCGCAATTTTTAAATAAATAAAACGATTTTAATAAATAAAAATTATATTTTAATACCGAATTATGACGTGGCGCGATCTGGACCCTTCATCAGCGTTGAGCACGATTATCTGAAAGATCGGGGGATGGAATTGCTCGGCAACATTTCTCCGTGTGAGCAGCTCGGATCGCCGGTCGCTCGGATCGCTGATTCCGAGCGACGTGGGGTGATCTGAGCTGTTCATCAGATCGGAGTACGCATTCTGAGGAGATCCGATGGCTGTGGTCGTTTGGTGCTCTTTTTCTCCGTATGAGCAGTTCAGATCACCAGTTGCTCGGAGATCAGATTCCGAGCGACGCAGGGCGATCAGAGCCGTTGGATCATGGCGCGGAAGTCGAGGTAGGCGTGGTTCTCGAGAAAATACTATCTTGTCGTTTTGTGGGCGTGGCACGATCTGAGCCGTTCATCATTTTTGGCATGATTTTCAAAACGATCCGATGGTTGGGGTTGCTCGGTTGCATTTTTCTTCAAATGTGCAGCTCGGATTGCCATCTGCTCGGATTCCGAGCGACATAGCTCCGTGCTTTCCTGTATTGTGAGTTGCTTGGAATCCTGGTCGATCGGTTTGGGGATCCCGAGTTACTTTCTCAGCTCGGATCGCTCGTCGCTCGGATATTTGCTCCGAGGGACGTGGAGCGATCTGGGCCGTTGGATCATAGTGCAGATCTCAAGGTAGGCTCAGTTCTCGAGAAAACACTATCTTGTCGTTTTGTGGCGGTGGCACGATCTGAGCCGTCTGATTGAGATCTTGCACGAATTTTGGGGAAAAAGTCATTTTTCCCCAAAATTGTCGGATCTATGTGTGATCAGCTCGGATCGCTTGTCGCTCGGTGCTTTGGTTCTGAAGGACGTGGAGCGATCTGGTCCATCGGATCATGGCGCGGATCTCAAGGTAGGCTCAGTTCTTGAGAAAACACTATCTTGTCGTTTTGTGGCGGTGGCACGATCTGAGCCGTTTGATTGAGATCATGCACGAATTTTGGGGAGAAAGTCGTTTTTCTCCAATTCGCAGCTCGGATTGATAGTTGCTTGGTTTCCGAGCCTCTTCTATGTGTGATCAGCTCGGATCGCTTGTCGCTCGGTGCTTTGGTTCCGAGGGACGTGGAGCGATCTGGGCCATCGGATCATGGTGCGGATCTCAAGGTAGGCTCAGTTCTCGAGAAAACACTATCTTGTCATTTTGTGGCGGTGGCACGATCTGAGCCGTCTGATTGAGATCTTGCACGAATTTTGGGGAGAAAGCCATTTTTCTCCAATCGCAGCTCGGATTGGCAGTTGCTCGGTTTCCGAGCCTCTTCTATGTGTGATCAGCTCGGATCGCTTGTCGCTCGGTGCTTTGGTTCCGAGGGACGAGGAGAGATCTGGGCCATCGGATCATGGTGCGGATCTCAAGGTAGGCTCAGTTCTCGAGAAAACACCATCTTGTCGTTTTGTGGCGGTGGCACGATTTGAGCCGTCTGATTGAGATCTTGCACGAATTTTGGAGAGAAAGTCGTTTTTCTCCAATTCGCAGCTCGGATTGGTAGTTGCTCGGTTTTCGAGCCTCTTTTATGTGTGATCAGCTCGGATCGCTTGTTGCTCGGTGGTTTGGTTCCGAGGGACGTGGAGAGATCTGGGCAATCGGATCATGGCGCGGATCTCAAGGTAGGCTCAGTTCTCGAGAAAACACTATCTTGTCGTTTTGTGGACGTGGCACGATCTGAGCCGTCTGATCGAGATCTTGTGCGAATTTTGGGGAGAAAGTCGTTTTTCTCCAATTCGTAGCTCGGATTGGCAGTTGCTCGGTTTTCGAGGAATCGTTGGCCGTCCTGAGTGCTTCTTGGTTGCAGAGTAGGGTGCATCGGCGACGTAGGGCTTGAGGTGTAGCCGAGCAGAACGGCTCATACCGAACCGTCGTGACTCCTCGTGAATGGTCGCCGCTCTTCGCCACTTAGTCGTTTGGGCTTTTATAACGCCTCGAGGGGAGGCCCAAAAGTCGTGTCTTTACGTTTGCAAAGCCCAAGAGTCGTTTCTTTTACTATAAGTCTTCACCCCCCTCTCACTTTACCTCATTCTTCACTTTTCAATTTCACTTTCTACTGGCGGAGTTTTCACTCTTGGGTGGTGCTACTGGCTGTTGGGGCAAGGCGTTCTCAGATTCCGGTGATCTTTTCCGGCCACTCACGTCACTTCAAGGTTAGTGTCTTGCCTTATCCTTAGAAATGGTTAAGTTTTCTTCTGAGGATGAGACCCCCACCTTGGACCCAGACGTCAGCCGAGCGGTGATGGTTAGGTCCAACAAGAGGAAGGAGATTGCCGAGCCGATCAGGGTGACGACGGTAGTCGAGCATCCGAAGACGGCAGGATAATTGGGTCGGCACCCATCCACCTTATCCAGCGTTCGGGGGGGTGTGCAGAGTTACCCTGAAGACTTGTTGGAGAAGGTGACGCAGGGCACGGCCCCTATCATACGAGGAGAATGATCCGAGGGACCCTTCCGAGGTGGATCAGATCTCCTCAATCTTGACCGAGGCAGACCTGCATCGGATCAGGATGGGTTCCGGATCCCCAAAGAATACGTTCTTCTACTCCCCCGGCCCCGGCGTCCGAGCGTGCACACCTACTCGGCCGATACTTGCGTCTTCCCATATGACGCACTGAATGCCGGACTCTGGCTGCCACTACACTCTTTCGTAAATGAGGTGCTGCGGTGGTTCAGCCTGAGTCCCGCTCAGTTTATGCCGAACATGTGGCGACACGTGATCGCCTTCGTCCTTCAGTGCCAAGAGATCGGTGTGCAACCGGAGATGGTCATACTTCGGAGCCTCTACCGCATCTGCCAGATGAGCAAGATGGAGGAGAGGTACTACCTGTCGCCGAGGAAGGGCGTGAAACTGATCGAGAACCCGGACTCGATCAAGCACTGGAAAAAGAAGTATTTCCTCATTTGTGCTCCCGAGCCGTGGGTCTTTCAGACGAATTGGAAGATCAGTGTTCCGAAGCGGGCGAAGGAGCCCGTGCTTACTAAAGAAGAGGAGGAGGTGGTGGAAAAGCTCCTCGGTCTTCCGACCCTTAGTTGGAAGGACATCACCGAGGAGGTCTTGTTTCGTGGGGGTCTCAGTCCGATCGACCCTAGTACACTTTTCTCTTCTTCTCTTGCTTCAGCTTTATCCTTTGGCTAAAATTTTCTAACTCCTTTTGTTCGATTCTTGCAGAGGCCCCCGGTATGGATTACAAAGGACTGATGGCTAAGGCTCGTGCTGCGAAGGAGCAGGAGTCGAAAAAGAGGAAGAGGATTGTGGCCGGGCCTCAGGGTGGCAGAGTTGCGAAGGTCCCGTCGGCATCACCGACCGTCGTGCAGCTGGTGGTTGAGGCACCTTCGGGTGCATCCGCCCAAGGCAAGTTGGGGACGTCTGCCCCGGATCCTTCGGAGGCACCGGCCCAAGTTGCTCAGGTCGAAGCGCCCGGGTCGTCGAGCGGGGCGTTCAATGTGGGTGCGGCCTTAGCTCTTAAGGTCCCCCCTCTTACTGCCGAGGCCGAGAAGATACTAACCGAGGAGCACAAGCGTCTCTTCGTCCCCGACTGGCGGGTGATGAAGGTGGACGGCTTCCTTGGTGACGGGGGCATTTGTATGCAGGCGGTGAAGCACTTGCCGACCCCGGTTCCTGAAGGCGGGTTCCGTGGGCGATGATGCCATGTAGATAGCTCGGAACACCGTGTCGGTGAGTATCAGAAGTTTTTTCAACAAGTATTCTAAGTTTTTTGCTCGAGCCTAATAGTTTTCTGTTGTGCCGCTTGCAGACCCTATGCCACTTCAACCACTTGCTCGAGGAGTTTGCGAGCAAGGAGAAGGAGATGACCGTTCTGAATGATCGGGAGCGGTCGAAGCGTGCCAAGGCGGTCAAACAGCTGGAGGCCGAGCAGGTGCTTTCTGCTTCGCGCGCGGCCGAAGTTGCCGACCTTGAGGCTAAGCTTGCCGAGGCGCTGAAGCGCTCGGCCACCGAGGCTTCCAAGGTCGTGACTTTGGAAAAGGAGACGGCTCGCCTTGAAGAGGAGCTGTCCAAGGCATTGAGGGCGTCGGAGGAAGCTTTGAGCAGCCACGCGTCGAAGGTGGCGGCCGCGGAGCAGGCGGTTCGGGACGAGGCACCTGCTTTTGTCGCCTTTTCTCATTTTCTTTTTTTTTGTTTTGTAACGCCTAACTGCGGACTGGCCACCGCTTTTGTGTAAATTCTGGATTTTTAATGAAACGACTTTCCTTTTGACATTTTGGCCAAATGTTTCGAGATTTTGCAAAGTGTTCAACTCTTTTTGCTCGGGTTGTGACCTCAAGTGTTGAAGACTTCTTTTGATATTCCCCCACTTTTCAGGTCGAGTCGAGTGCAGCGGCTAAGGTCTTTCGCCTTCGTACTGAATTGAAAGCGGCGAAGCGGGCTCTTTCTAGCAGCCGAGAGTACCTCTTCAAAATCATGTTAGATCTATCGGAGGTCAAAGCCATGGCGAGGAGGAAGTAGCTCGACTCAAGCCTCAGCCGGCAAGAATCAACGTTCGGAATACGTCGTGTACGCGCGAAGAGAGTGAGAGGGGAATCTCTTTTTACGAGCTCGCGACTCGTTCGCCCGTCGTTAAGCGGAGTCCGGCCGATGCTCAAAGCGGGGTGGCTGCCTCGTCTAGTGGCGCTTCGGTTGGGGCTACGGTTAAGGGCAGCGCCGAAGAGGCGTCTTGATCCGTCGTTCTACAGACGAGCTCCGAAGTCAGAAGACGCCGCTCCCGAGTGTCTTTGAACCGAAACATCCCCATTCCAAAGAAGCGTTGAATAAGCTGTAATTATTCTTCTTTGAATTTTTGTAGCGCCTCGTAGTAGTAACTTGGCCTTGTAATTTGGGTTCCTTTGTCGAATTTTTTAATGAAATAAAAGCTCGTTTTCCTTCTGGCATTCGCGTGCTGGGCGTGCATAGTAGTTTGATTCGAAACGTTTCATAAGAACCAAACCTTTAAGTACTTTTCTCATATGTCTAGTCTAGTTGTGGGCATTCCGCGCGCGTCGACGGTTGTCGAAGCAATTCCGAATGATGACCCGCTCCTAGCTCGTTTAAGAGCGAGCTTGCGAAGCGGGGTCGAGCCAAGTGTTGGACTCCGAACTCGTCGTTTGAGTTTGTTTCAACAGTTGTGGGAGCAATTCCGAATGGCAAACTACTTCTAGCTCGCTTAAGAGCGAGCTTGCGAAGCGGAGTCGAGCCAAGTGTTGTACTCCGAACTCGTCGTTTGAGTTTGTTTCAACGGTTGTGGGAGCAATTCCGAATGACGAACCACCTCTAGCTCGCTTAAGAGCGAGCTTGCGAAGCGGAGTCGAGCCAAGTGTTGGACTCTGAACTCATCGTTTGAGTTTGTTTCAACGGTTGTGGGAGCAATTCTGAATGGCGAACCACTTCTAGCTCGCTTAAGAGCGAGCTTGCGAAGCGGAGTCGAGCCAAGTGTTGGACTCCGAACTCGTCGTTTGAGTTTAAAGAAGGTAAAAACAGAGAGATACAAGCAATTCACAAGTAAGATATGAGGAAAAATGCTCTTTATTGAAAACTAATAGTCGGCTGCTTCTAAGTTGCGAGCCGTTATTACATTGGAGAAAACAAAATCAAAATACAAGTGAACGGGATGGAACAGTTCAGCATCCGAACTACTTAGAGAGGCGTTAATGCACTCTCTTGGTACTTCAAGAGATGGTCGGCGTTCCAAGTCCTTGAAATCTCTCTGCCTTCAAGATCTTCTAGACGGTAGGCTTTAGGCCGAACTACTTTGGTGATCTTGTAGGGTCCTTCTAATTGGGACCTAGCTTACTCTTCTGACTGGGGAAGGAGATTGCTAACCTTCTGAGGACTAAGTCCCCTTCTTTGAGGTCGGTGGGACGGACTCTCTTATTGTAGACCAGCTCGATCCTCCTTCGGTAGATTTGCTGGCGGATCGAAGCTCTTTCACGGAGCTCGTCAATCAGATCCAAATTCGCCCGAAGCTCCCTGGCGTTTTGCTCTTCTTCATAGGCAATTAGGCGAGGAGAGGGTACACCGACTTCCAGGGGGATCACAGCTTCGGACCCATAGGTGAGATTGAACGGTGACTCTCCTGTGGGGGTCTGCTTCGCAGTGCGGTAATTCCACAGTACGTTAGGTAGCTGATCAACCCATAAGCCCTTAGCGGACTTATCCAGCCTTTTCTTAATACCGGAGAGGATTTGTCGGTTGGCATTTTCAACTTGACCATTCGACTGTAGGTGGGAAACGGAGGAGAAGCGTTGTTGGATGGCGAGGTCTTCACAAAGAGCTTGGAATGCGGCCCCTGTAAATTGTGTTCCATTGTCGGTTATGAGGACCCGAGGGATGCCAAACCTGCAGATGATGCTCTTCTAGAAGAACTGAAGAACTTTGTTCTCGGTGATTCGAGCCAAGGGCTTGGCCTCTATCCACTTCGAGAAGTAGTCGATTGCCATGACTAAAAATTTGAGTTGGCCTCCATATTTCGGCCGATCTGTGCCAGAAAAACCTTGTTGACGAGGCGTTGATAAGTGGCACCTGCATTCTTCAACCCGAAAGGCATTACCCTGTAGCAGTAGAGGCCCTGATCGGTTACAAAAGAGGTCTTCGGGATATCCGGGGGGAACATGCGGATTTGATTGTATCCAGAGAAAGCGTCCATGAAGCTGAGAAGCTCATGGCCCGAAGTGGCGTCAGTCAGAGTGTCGATGCTTGGAAGGGGGAATGGATCTTTGGGGCATGCTTTATTCAGGTCGGTAAAATCGATGCAGATCCTCCAGCTCCCGTTGGCCTTCTTTACCATCACAACATTTGAGAGCCATTCGGGATAATTGACCTCCTGTATGAACCGAGCCTTGAGGTGCTTGTTCACCTCTTCTTTTATAGCTTGTTGGCGCTCGGGAGCAAATTTGTGCCTCTTCTGTTGAATCGGTCTGGACCCCGGTGCAACACTCAGGTGGTGGACAAGAAGCTCTTCGGAAATTCCAGGCATGTCCGCGGCTGATCAGGCAAAGAGGTCGCGGTTCTTTCTAATACATTGAACTATGTCCGAATTTAGGGCAGATGGGAGGGTCTTGCTGATAAAGAACTTGCGGCTCTGATCTTGCTTAGAGAAGAGCACTTCCTCCAATTCATCTATTGGCTCGGACATTGGCCGGACACCATCTTGGGGATTTCAAGAGTTTCGAGGGAGAGGACTGGACCCCCAGTAGAAGTCATGTAGCATTTGCGGGCTATCTCCTGATTGCCTCTTACTTCCCCTACTCCTGTCCGGGTGGGGAATTTTATCTTGAGGTGATAAGCGGAAGGGACGGCTTCGAGAGCAGCTAGACCGGGTCGGCCTAGAATCACATTATAGGCAGCGGGGACATCGACGACCATGAAGTCCATCAGTTCCGTTCGGGTGGTAGGAGTTTTGCCAGCTATTATGTCGAGGGTGATCACCCCTTTAATAGTCACTGGCACTCCCGTGAACCTGTGGAGTGTGTAGCCGGCGGGCTTAAGTCTGTCCCGGGATAGTTTGAGCCCCTTGAAAGCAGCGAGGAAGAGGATGTTAACGGAGCTGCCATTGTCCACCAGGATCCTCTCCACTTTAAAATTTGCCATATGGAGGTTGATGACTAGTGCGTCACAATGGGGGGTTCGGACACCCTCAAGGTCTTCATCTGAAAAGGTGACCGGTACTCCGAGGCCTTTGGGAGGGGGCATGCCATGTACTGAGTTGGCTTCCCTTATGAAAGCCTTTCGAGAGGAGTTGAAGGTGCCTCCCATGGGGCCTCCGTGGATGAGATGTAGGATGCGTTCCTCTTCGAACTCAGGAGTTTCATCGCGTTCAGGAGGCTTGTTAGCCCCCCGAGGGGGGAGAGGAAGATCGGTTTGGTCCTTTCTCCCGAATTTGGCTAGCTGCCCCCTCTGGATGAGGGCTTCTATCTCGTTCTTCACGGGCCCGACAATCATTGGTGTCGTGGCCATGGTTCCGGTGATAGCGGCACCACTTCTCTTTGTCCCTCTTCTTGCCAGGAGTGTTCATTTTCGGGGCAGGGGCAGCACCCCTTCCTTCTCAACCTCCATGAGAATAGTGGAAATGTTGGCGTTAAGGGGGGTGAATTTTTCGAATCTGGGAGGAGGGCGGTGCTGCCCGCTATTATCCTTTTGGAGCTTCTTGGCTCCTTCTGTTCCCTTCCTCTTGGATCCTGAGGATGGCCCCTCAAAGTTGGGGCGGTGCTCAGCTTCCTCAGCCCGAATATACTTCTCGCTTCGGAGAAGGAGGTCGGAGAAGTTCTACGGGGGTTTCTTGGCGAGAGAGGATCGAAGACTGGAGTTAAGGACATTCAACTGGAATGCCGCTACAGCGACCGACTGGTCGAGGGAAGCGATGGACCTGGCTTCCGCGGTGAACCTTTTCATATAGTCTCTCAGCTTCTCACCCTTCTTCTGGTTGAGATAGAGTAGCGAAATGCTGGTCTTCTCAGTTCGGCGGCTACTCACGAAGTGGGTGACGAAGAGGGTCTCGAATTGCTCGAAGGTGAATATTGAGGATGGGGCGAGGCGAGAATACCATTTCCGGGCTGGACCCTTGAAGGTAGCGGGGAAGGTTTTGCACAGTAGTGCATCGGAAGCTTGGTGGATTAGCATGAGGGTCTTAAAGCTTTCGATGTGGTCCACGAGATCGGTCTCCCTGGAATAAGTCTCGAATTGTGGAGGCTTGAAGCCCATTGGAACGGGCGCCTCCATGATGGTTCGAGAAAAAGGGGGTCGACTTGGGTAGAGGGTCCTTCCTCTAAGCTCTTCTTCTCTGTCTAGTTGACCCAAGCGCCTCTCCATTTCGTGGAGACGACGGTAGACAGCGTCATCCCTTCGACGGTAATCAACCGAGCCTCTAGACTCGTCTTCGTACGAGGGAAAGCGGGGGCTACGACGACGGTAGCTCCTGGAGTGGCGAGGACTAGGAATGTGCTGGGGGTTGCTAGGAGTTGGGGGAGGAGTTAGGGACTGTTGGCGAGGACTTTGGACCCAGGGAGGAGTAGGAACCCTCTTAGCATTGTTGTTGTTGTGTCGGAGATTGAGGGCTTGTAAGATGGTTGCTTGGAATTGCTGGAACTCGGCACGAGTGATGGGTGCGTCATCGTTCCTGGGGGGTCACCGATCTTCGGAAGAGTGAGGTCTTCTCCTATGGTGGCCGGGGGACTCTCTCCGCCCTCTGCGAGGGGGGACCTTCTGTATTCTCGGCAATGAGGAGATTGCTCATTTGGATGGTGTTGGCGGGAGGCTCCCTCTCGGGCCCGCCTTTCATCCAAACGGCGGCGAAGATCCTCTTCTTTGTGCCGATTGTCGAGGGTGTTGCGGAGGTCTTCTGATGCTCGGGGATTGTGAGATGCCATGGAATCAGTAGAGGGGTTGTGCACGGAGACGTGATCATGTTGGAGGGGTTGTTTTTGAGGATTGGGATGGGAGCCCCCCGCGCTGGCGTTCTGGAGGCCGGTCTGGCTGCGAGGGGGTTGAAGATTCTGAGGAGGAAGTTGGTCCTGCTGCGGGGCCTGGTTAGGTTGAGGGGTAGGTCCTGTTGGCTGGACGGTTTGGAGGGAGACCTCCTGCTGTGGTTGAGGAGGAATGGGTCCACGGTTGGATCCTCTGGATCTTAGCTTTCGGGGAGGCATGGCTGGGCAGATCTGACCGACGGGAAGAGGAAGGGCTGCTATTCGCTTGTTCCCACAGACGGCGCCAATCTGTTACCGCTAAATCTGGTGTGGGGGTAAACAGATAGTATTTGTGGATTCTTGGAAAACTTGAATAGCAAACCTGAAACCTGTTCTGCCGGAGTTTGACCGTTGACTCACGCCGTTCACCTGCAAAAAGTGCGAGACACCGGGGTTGATCCCGGCGACGCACCATCCGACGCTCAAGTCAGTAATCAGAGAAGATTATGAAAGAGCGTAAATTGGCAAAAGATTGATTACCTCTTAATAGTGGTGGATGGGGGGTATTTATAACCGCCTTTGGGATCAGATTAGGAATGTAATCCCTAGAAACAGATTAGGAATGTAATCCTTAATTCCTAGTGAAAGGATAGATGTGAATCAGGGCTGTTGATTAGGATTAATCAGAAACTCTAATTCTATCCTATTGGATCGGGTCAGCAGCGGGTTGAAACCCGCTCCCAGTTGAGATGGATCCGTTCGCGGGTTATTGGATCCCTGGAGGGAAGACCCCGTACCCACTTCAGACCCACTTATAGGTGAAATTACCATTTTATCCTCAGACTTTAAGATTCTTGCCCGATTTGGATGGTTCCAATTTAACCCTATTTTTAGCCATATCAGGCAGGATGATCAAGAGAGAATGGATGCCACTCATACTAAAATTGAGAAAAGACTCTCCAACTTGAAAGGCAGAATGTTGTCCAAGGGGGGAGACTGACTCTCATAAACTCAGTACTCTCTGCATTACCTTTATATTACTCTTCCTTCTTCTAGCTACGTCAGTGGGTCATTAGGAGGATTGATCAGGTAAGAAGCAAGTTTCTTTGGATGGGCTCAGGCAAAGAAGCAAGGGGGACATCAAATGAACTGGAAGAGAATTTGCAAACCCAAACGGCAAGGAGGGTTAGGGGTACTTGACATGCAGGTGTTCAACAACTCGCTCCTTATGAAATGGTGGTAGAAAATTATAAGTAAACCAGAAGAATTTCCAGCCTATATACTTAGGTCCATCTATTTCAACCAGTCTATCAGCTGCAGCTGTTTCCAACAGCCTAGGAATTCTTTGTATTTTTGAGAAGGCTTGTTTCAGATAAATGAATTATTTATGCAATGTGTTTTTTGGCATCTTAGGGATGGTGCATATATCCTGTTCTGGGGAGACTGACTCTCATAAACTCAGTACACGCTGCATTACCTTTATATTACTCTTTCTTCTTCAAGCTACGTCAGTGAGTCATCAGGAGGATTGATCAGGTAAGAAGCAAGTTTCTTTGGATGGGCTCAGACAAAGAAGCAAGGGGGACATCAACTGTGAACTGGAAGAGAATTTGCAAACCCAAAAGGCAAGGGGGTTAGGGGTACTTGACTTGCAGGTGTTGAACAACTCACTCCTTATGAAATGGTGGTAGAAAATTATAAATGAGCCAGAAGAACTCCCAGCCTCTACACTTAGGTCCATCTATTTCAACCAGTCTATCAGCTGCAGCTGTTTCCAACAGTCTAGGAATTCTTCGTATTTTTGAAAAGGCTTGTATAAGGTAAAGGGATTCTTTATGCAATGTGTTTCTTGGCATCTTAGGGGATGGTGCATATATCCTGTTCATCCAGCTCTGGAAAGGTAATTGGTTTAATTGGAGAAGTACCAAGTATACCTTCCCAGCGTTGTATGCAAGAGCATGGAACACCAGAGCCCATATCTTAACTTAAGGCAGATGGGAGGGGGATATTTGGATGTGGAGATTAAACTTGCATAGGCTAACTGAGGAGAACCAAAGAGAGGTGAAGATCAGCTTGCTACATTCCCTAGAAACCGCTCCCCCTGCTGATGAAAGAGATTTTGCCACTTGGAAGCCTACAACTTCAGGCTACATCACGGAGAAGTCCACCTACAACTTCTTAATCAACGGTGAACTGTCCTCTCCATTCTTCAAGGCCACTTGGAAGACTATGGTGCCACTCAATTGCAAGTGCTTCATATGGATGCTGAGTTGGAATAGATTGAATACCAAAGACTTGCTTGCAAGGAAAGGTTGGGAAGGGGACTCTTCCTGCAACTTATGTGCCTTTGCTCAGAAAACTGCATATCATATCTTCTTTGCATGCCCTTAGCACTGGAAGTGTGGTCATATTTTCAAAATCTTTTCAACATCTCCACACTGCCACCTTCACTGCATGAGGTTTCGACTCAAGGTGTTTTGCACCCACCCAACCACACTTAGTTCAAGTCTGGTGTTTTTGCACTACTGCAATGTGTTGGAGTCTATGGTTGGAAAGAAATTGTAGAACTATTCATGCTAAAATTTGTGCTCCATCTGTAGTTATATGAGATGTAATATTATGGTTTTCTCTTTGGTTTACTACGGCACAACCAAGCAGGAAGAAGGCCAAGATAGAGTAGGGGCTATAACTGAGTGGAGCTAGAGTTGAAATGGTGCAAGAATGAGGGGTCTGATTGCATCTGATTTGATTGTTCTCAGCAGTGGTAACTATGGAACTACATCTTCGAATAATTGGATTATGCTTTCTTCCTAGTATTTGTGTTTTTTTCTTGGCAGGGGGGCTTGATTTTGAGTTTGACCTTTGTAACTGGTTGTAATATGAAATTATGGTGACATACTTATTTTGGTTTTGGTTGAGAGGCGGTGGGTTAGTTTTTTGCCTTGAAAGTCTCTTTGTACATGGTAGATGTGTATGAATTCGTCGTTATGGCTAGTAGAGGTGTACAGCAGTAGCCCTTTACTCTCACTAGGCTCTAAAAGGGAGTCCATCTATTCTATCATGCTTTTGCTTTCTTCCTCTTCTAACTCACCCCTAATCAGCGAGCTACTTTGTAATAGACTAGTATATATATATATATATATATATATATTAATGAGGTAGGGTTTTCCTACGTTTTCTTGATCCAAAAAAAATAAAATAAAATAAAATAAAAATGGATCTCCTTGCTGAAGACCCATCGTTTAAACCAACTTGAGGTAGATCCATTCACTAATACTGAAGGACAGTTGCCTGACACATCCCAGAATCAAATCAACAAAAGCCGGATGAAATACATATCCTAACATAATAGTCCTTAGATAATCCAACCTCATTCTATCGTATGCTCGCTTCATGTCTAGCTTAATAGCCATCAATTCACACTCCTCTCTATTGCTTTCCATAGAATGTAAAAGTTCCTGGAGAAGCAATACATAGTCAGAGATCACTCGGCCTTTAATTAATGCACTTTTCTTTTCAATCATCGAGTCTAACATAGGTTTAAGGTGATTGACCAGCACTTTTGAGACGATCCTGAAATTGCAGAGTGCTATTGGTTTGTGATCCTTTGGTTTTCTCTGATT
Organism: Hemerocallis citrina; assembly: GCA_017893485.1. NCBI lineage: Eukaryota > Viridiplantae > Streptophyta > Magnoliopsida > Asparagales > Asphodelaceae > Hemerocallis > Hemerocallis citrina. The sequence continues at coordinate 22,560,131 of CM030365.1, forward strand.
CGACACCTTCGGAACTAAAGAAACAAAAGTTGCCCGCCAAGCCTCCATCATTTCTTTGGTACAACTCAAAAAAACTGATTAATTGCCCCATATAGATCATTCTTCACCACACCTCAAAATCTCTTGTAGAACTCACCTTGTTACGAGGAAGTTCCTTTACCACATTCGCATAGCAACTCATTCATGTTGTTGGACACCACACTCGAGATACACTGCAAATCAAATTCCGTCCTTACATCCACAGGTGAGACCACTTAGTCTTAAAATAGTCTTCAAACACTTTGGTGATATCTATCCAATCCTCCAACTCACCACCATCCAACTCAATAGTCTTTGTTTCTTTTTTATATCTATCTGATTCTCCCACATATATTCGACATTTTCTTTGTTTCTTTTTTACTATCTTCCTTCGTATTTTTTTAACCAAAAAAAAAGAGAAAAAATATTCCTTAATTGATGTTTTGGTAATAACATTCCCCTTCTCTAATCATGCAGGCAGTTGAAGATTCATTGAAGAATGTGAATCTCTTAGAGAAAGGTGATTTAAAAGCTGGGAAGTATAGTGGTGGCATGAAAAGGAGGCTTAGTGTTGCAATTTCCCTCATCGGAAACCCTATAGTAAGTCATCAGATGAGGAAATTATATAATTAATGAAGAAAGTATAGTACAGGGGAAATGCATGCATCATTAGTTTGAGAGGGCTTTACAACATTATTTACGGTAGGAAGTTGCAAAATGAACAGTATATATTATGAATTTATGATTGCAGAAAAAAATAAATTAACCCATTTAAAGCATGAGTAAAATGTGTTCACATCATATTATGCCTCAAATCCATATAATTTCCAGACTGTATATTGTATCCATAGAATTTCCAAAAAATATGTGCATATTTTTTTTTGCACATGTGTACATGTATATATACTTATGCGTAGATCTCCTCTATATATATAGATCTCCTCTCTCTCTCTCTCTATATATATATATAGAGAGAGAGAGAGAGAGAGGAGATCTATATATATAGAGGAGATCTACGCATAAGTATCATGCATATATACTAGATCTCCTATATATATATATATATATATATATATATATATATATATATATATATGCATGCTAGTGTGTATCATATGCATTAAGGGTATCATATGCATTATGCAAAATGCAAATCATATACTCTCCCCCAATAGGAGAGCTCCATGCAAGCATTTTTTTATGTCATCAAGTGCTACAAATTGACAATATTAATATCAAAATTTAATATTACAAATAACCCCCTTCTCCATCCCTACACACATCAGTGTCAGACCACCATCACCACCACCTCTCCGACTCCCCTCTTGCTTATCCACAGCAATGACCTCCACCCACAGCCCCTACAACCACAAACTTCTTAAACGACAGTATGCCACCGATGACGAAACCGCTCCAGATTTAATTTCACAATATCATTAATCGAAGCCTTTGACCATGGCCATAGCCTCTTTTCCACGATCACGAAATTTGTTTCCACTGCTACCTAACTCCTTTGTGACCGGGCAACCGGAGATCTGCTGATGTGGCACCTGGAGCTTGGGATCAAGCTCTTGCTTCGCTTTTGACTATAGGGTTTCGATCGTATGAACACGACAATCACGCCACTAGGTCGAATCATTCTAGAGTTTTGATCCTTTCTTTGTTTCTTGATCGATACATTCATCTTGAATTTAGGTATTTTTAGGTTAAATTTATTATTCTTTTTGTGAACAACTGAAAGCGATTAGGGAATCGAGTAAGTTTTCAGTGCGTAGGGCGATTCTTGGTGTTGCGCATTTAGGTGATAGCAGAGGCGAGGGAGGAAGAAGTGGGGGCAGCGGTGATGATGGTCTAATCACTGGTGTGTAAAGATAGGGAAAGGGAAGAGAAGAAGCTTATTTGCAATTGTTGAAGTTTTTATTAAAAATTAAAAAATTTAGCACTTGATGATATGAAAAAATAGTAAAGATTCACCCACAACATTTTCTTACAACATCTCTCTTTACAACCTTATGTGACACAATCTCATTGAACATATCTTGTAGAGTAGGTTGTAGACATCTGCAATGAAATTGTGCCACATAAGATTCTAATTCTAGAGTTCATTTGTTATGCATTTTGCATGACCTGTATGATCGCACTTTGTATATACATATGATATATTTTTTAATATAAAGTAATTATATGTAAGTCCCTAAGAGCATCCACAGTCGACATTGTTTAAATTATGCATAAATGCATAAATGCATATAGTATTTGGCTATTTTGCTGCAGTCGCCAAATTGTATTTTTTACCAATTTAATTTAAAATAATAAAAATCTCAGATCAGACGGAACTCGAAGTTGCGTCGGAGGAAATAAAATATTTTTTAACTGATAGACACAACTTCACATTGCATCGGAGGAGAAAAATAAATAAATAAAAATTGCCAGACGCAACATGAACTTGCGTCCGGCTTTTCGGGAACCCTAGGACGCAACTTGAAGTTGCATCCGACAAGTTGTTTTTTTTTTGTGTGGATTTATTTACTTTTCCGTAAAATTAGGCTTTATTAATTCAATAATTGACCAAAAACCCCCTCCTTCATCCTATATATTGATGTTACATGGAACGAAGCAAATATGAATTTGCTCTCGGCCAACTCTTTATCTCAATCTGCTCTCGCTCAACTCTCTATCTCAATCTGCTCTCGCCCAACTCTCTATTTCAATCTGCTCTCGCCCATCTCTCTATCTCAATTTCATAAAGCCCAACTCTCTATATCAATTTCTTAATTAGTTGAGAAAAATGTCTTCGATACGAAGATTTTTTTTGACGAGTTTCGATACGAAGATTTATTGGTCGTTTAAAATCAAAGCGGGAACAACACAAGCAACGAAGGTGAAGAAGAGATTTCAAATGTCGACTTTGCCGATCAATCAAATTGGAATCGTGTAGTAGACGATTCCAAACATATAAGTCAATATATTACTGTTACCCCTTAGGGCGGTTTCTGTAAGTTCAGGGAAAATTGGAAGGAACCAATCAAGATGTACAATCAGTACTGCTCACGGATCCCACTTATTAAACAACTAGCAGAGCAGGTGGGATGACATCATTTTATGAAAATCAATACAAACAAGTCGTCGATTCGGCTCGTCGAGGCACTCGTAGAGAGATGGTGGGACACTACCCACACTTTCCACCTACCGTGTAGGTGAGTTGGGTTTCACTCCATTGGATTGGGTTATGCTAACGGGAATTCCTATCGATACTGGCGATTTGCCTCCATGCGACGATGAGGCCTATACTTTTGAAATTGTTCAGACTCGCTTATTTCTGGAATTAACAGTAGATGATTGGAAATCACAAGGTATACGGTATACATTTTTCAAAAATTATTTTACCAATACTATGATTGAAGAAGCCGAAACCGATATGGCACTAGTACCGAGGACTGCACGAGCTTTCTTTATGTTCTTTCTCGGTGCATTTCTTTACCCTAATGGTGTTGGTTTAGTAAGGTGTGGTTGGCTAGCCGCAGTTTTAGACCTGAATGCTGTTGCCAAATATGATTGGGGTAGTCATACACTTGCTCTGCTGTATGTGTCTTTGGACTCATGTAGCAGACTTAAAGTGAAGGTGTTTAATGGGCCGTGGCAAGTGTTGGAGGTAATACTTAATCTATTAGCTACTAATTTTAGTCGAATAATGTCATTATGTTATTTCAATTGTGATGTTCGTAACATATTTTATAAACGTTTTACAGTATTAGGCTTACGAATACACAAATTGTTGTATTCTAGTTAGAGATAGGATTATCTCTATGGAGACACACATGGCTAATTCTGATGTATGTCCGAAAATTATTCGATGGAATAAAGAATTCTTGGATTTAGGCCGATCTGATCCTATTAGGTACAACCAATCGATGACTCGTGATCAGTTGGAGATGCGCACTTCTTCCTCCATCATTTGGCAGCCATATAATGGGTCAACAATTAAAGACGTATATGAAATTGAAGCTACTAAATTCATTTCACGTTATCGACACGCTTTTGCGCACTGCGGTCTGGCATATTAATTGTTTGTCATATTTATTTACATTACGTTGATTAAATATTTTGGTTATGCTAAAGTGAACATTTGATTGCAGGGTGTATGATATCTTGGTAATCGTTGTATTCGGCAACTTACTGGAGTAATTGCTATCCCAAAAGACTCACCTCCTCTCATGTGTTTCATGACATCCAGTAATACACTTCCTAAACCTATTGAAGCATCACCTTTCGTACGGATTGTAGAGCAGATCACTTTTGATCAGTATTAGGCAAATGTTTCAATTGGTCCGATAATCCCGGCACTCTTCCATGCAGCTAATGTCGATTTCATTGGTCCAACATCTATTAGAGATGCTTCCACTTAGTTGCCATATGATGCACCTCCATTTTGGCTACCGGCCGAGTATCCAACTCAATCCACTACAGATAATTCATTATTGTTTGGTCAATCTTACGTTGAAGTGCCACTTTTCAAGGCGGTACTCTTATCAAGAATTTGGACGGTAATATAAATGTCTCATTTCATCAAAGTGGGCAACCATCATATGTGAGTTACCAAAATTGTGTATACATTTTCGGCTTTAATAACGTTATTATGTTACAATGTATTTTACTCACTCTCATTATTTTACATATCTTATACCTTTCCACAGGAGGAGTTATATACTCGTTGTCAACAATTGAGTAACACCGAAGCACAGCTTCAACGAATAATACTTTCAGAAATGGTATTGAGGGAATCAATTCCTCGTGAATTACCAAATGTTAGGTGATCTGTATCGATGGGCAGACCATCTAATTTCCGACATAGACCATTGAATCCGAATTTAGATGACACCAGAGCATCCACGTCCTCATTTGTGCCTGAAACACAGTATAATTATAAAATATAGGAAATATTGTACATCATTTATTTTCTATTTACTTTGATGGTATTAATATGAACTTGTAAATGTCAATCATAAAATGTCACATGAGGGTATTAATGTCAATTTGAACATTTTCTTTTTCCTCATTTTTAAAACCACATAATTAATGTCAGGGTATTGTATTAACTTAGGGATTGTAGACTTGAGGGTATTGTAGTCACAACATTAATGTCACATGGCTAGCACCTCCATACTTGGATTATAGTGAAGTAGGTTTTTGTATTTATTCAGTTCCGTACCCATTATTCACGGTTAATTTTCTATCTACGAAGTGTAGGTTTTGACTTTTTTTACACCTATTGATTAACTTTTAGATTGGACAGGACACTGATGATTCGTTCTTCTTCAAGCGGCATGATCAGTATTTATATGTTGCCGTCCTGTGTACATTTATTTCTCGACAACACTTTGTAAACTTCAACTCCAAAAGAACCTACTGCAAATTTACCTTCTAATTAACCATGGCTAATTTACATGTACCTTCTTCCTCGAGTTCATCTTCTGATTTATCAGAGAAGGACAACAATATTGTTGCTAGGATTGTTCACAACCATTTAGTAAGGACTGACAAGGCAATCCAAGCTAGTGAACAAATCAATCATCGCCGTTACATTCATCGGGAAAGAGAAGGTCATAAACAGATGTGGAAAGACTACTTTGCCAAAAATTCAGTTTACCCAGATTTAATTTTCCGTCGTCAATTTCGTATGCGCCGACAGCTCTTCAACCGGGTATTGGATGCTATTGTGGGTTACGATCAGTATTTTCTATAATCCCAGGACACTCGTAAGCAACTTGGCTTAACTCCTCATCAAAAAATTACGGCGGCACTACGATGTTTGGTATACTGAGGTGCGGCTGATGCGGTTGACGAATATATACGCATATGCGAAACAACAGTATTGAAAACTCTTCGTTGTTTTCGTTTCGCAATTGTAACTTTATTTAATACTCAATATATGAGAAAACCAACACCAGCCGATATGGAAAGACTACTCAAAGAGAACAGTGCTCGGGGCTTCCCTGAGATGTTGGGTAGTGTAGATTGTATGCATTGGAAGTGGAAAAATTGTCCAGCAGCATGGCAAGGCCAGTACACAGGACATGTTCAGGAACCGACTATTATTCTCAAAGAAGTTGCTTCTTATGATCTTTGGTTCTGACATTCATTCTCCGGAATGCAAGGATGCAATAATGATCTAAATATGCTGAACCGGTCAACTTTATTTAATCAGATTCTTGATGGTTGTGCACCTCCAGTTAATTTTGTCATCAACAACCACAATTACAATATGGGCTATTATTTAGCGGATGGTATATACCCACCTTTGGCAACCATCGTCAAAACTTACACCGCACCAGATACACAAAAGAAAAAGAAATTCGCAGAAATGCAAGAGGGTGCAAAAAAAAGATTTGGAACGTGCTTTTAGAGTTTTACAATCACGATTTGCAATAGTCAAGGATGCAGATAGTCTGTCATATATTATGAAAACATGTATCATCTTACACACATGATTGTTGAGGATGAACGTGACGAAGGAATTCTTGATTATGATTATGATCAAATTCCTGACTCGATTGGGATCGAACCAAGCACAGGTGGACCAATTGATTAAGAAGGCCGAATCGTTCGCAATGTCATTCTACATGATCGGCAAAAACATCATGCACTTCGTCAAGATCTTGTGGAGCATATTTGGAATCAATATGGAGATGAGTAACTGCACTTAGCATGTATTTTTACTATGTATTCCTATTTTCTTGTAACTTTTACTTTGATTAAATAATTATAAACGTAGTTAATGTACTACATTGAACTATGATTTAATATTTGAAGTGTATTGTAAGCCGATAATTATGAGTATTAACTATCGTTACCATATTATAAACACATGATAGATTCGCAATTTTAATTTTGGCCTAATGTTCTTTAGTCATCATTGTAACATTGTTTTTGCAGAATTTCGTTTTGCCTACACATAAAATAATATCGTTAATTCATAACGTGTTCAGATCGATACCCATAATGCGATCTTCCTCGACCCGTTTTTTAATATCGCATTCTCGGGCTTTTATCGCATTCCTCCTATCTTGCGATTCTTTGTATACAAATATAAAAATGGCTGTTTTTTCGGCCATATCTTTGTATTCTGATGTTTCGGTCAGTCTTTTTCCTTTCCTCTTAGTAGCTTTGCGACCTGGTGGCCAGGTAAGGGGTGTAGGTGAACCGTATCAACGAGTATATCTGAGTCCCAGTTGTTTATTGTGGAAGAGTTCTGGCTACCACTCCCTTCACCGGATTGAGTATTTTGTACTCGATCAAACACTTGTGTACTACGCAATAAAAACTTCGGCTGATCCTTAAGAATCTTATAACATTCATCAAATTTGAAAGCTCTCCCCGAAGTTGCTATATATTCTACTCTGGCTTCGCGAATCTGAGATAACATTGAAATTCCAAATGTTATTATGTACACAAATAATATGAACAATGACTTTAAATCATACTTTTTTCTACATACTTTATCTGTCTCGGTTGTTTCGCTACCGGCCCTAGTAGTTGCATTGCTCAATTTTGCTATGAATATGACTACTTCTTTTGAAATCAGTTGAAATCGACTAGTAAGAGAGCTAACTATTCTGTCGGTCGGAGTTCCTAATAATACCTTAAATGTAGAAAAAATATGCTTCCAGAACTGTGCCCCGGATTGATCGTTACCGATCACTGGATCTTGGGTTATACTAATCCAACTCTGGCACAGAAGAACATCTTCCTGGGACATATATGCTCTCCCCCTTGCACTTCGGCTCGCCATTGATTTTCTTTCACAATTAACTCAATACAAGACAGAGAGGTAGTAGAAACTTGAGATCTGATTTTTTTTATAGACAATTGTGGTGCTAATATTCGGTTCAGAATGGGTACTATATATACAAAATTTTAGTGAGTTGTTCAGATAAAGAAAGAGCCGTTGGATTTATCTTGGAAAGCAAAAAATAGTCGTTGAATGAAGAGGGGGCAAAATGGTAATTCAAAATTTTTAAATAAAAAAAAACCCAACAGATGGAACTCGAAGTTCCGTCCGAGAATTGCGGAAGTGGAGGGACGCAACATGAAGTTGCGTCCGAGGGGGTTTGTATTTTCCGAATTTTTTTATTTGTAAAAATTAATTTTTTTTAGAGCGATGGAACTCGAATTTGCGTCTGACGATTTTAAAATAATATTTTTTAGAGTGACGGAACTCGAAGCTGAGTCCTTTAAATTATGCATAATTCTCATATCCGCTCTCATTTATAGCAATCTACTATACCAAAATATGCAAAATATGCATATTTAGCAAACGACTGCAGCGATATTTTTGCGAAAATATGCATATTATGCATATTTAGCAAACGACTACAGATGCTCTAAGAGCATCCACAGTCATGTACTATTTATGCATTTTATAGCAAACGACCAGCTGCAGTCGTTTGCTATTTATGCATAAAATGTATAAATAGCGACAGTAGATTGCTATATATGAGAGGAGATATGAGAGAAATGCATATTATACAGGACGCAACTTCACTTTGCGCCCAATGATTTTTTTTTTTTTTTAAATTTGTCGGACGCAACTTCACTTTGCGTCCCACGAAAAAAAATATTTTTTTAAATCGTCAGACGCAACTTCACATTGCGTCCGACGTTTTTTTTTTTTAAATGGAATTTTAAATGTGTTCGAATTCTGGCCACTCCTTGGACGCAAGGTGATGTTGCGTCCAAGGAGGGGCCCACCTTTTATTTTATTTTATATTACTTAAATAATGTTTTTAAATAATAAAAAAATAATAAAAAAATCCTTAAAATTTGTGGGACGCAATGTGAAGTTGCGTCATTTCAATTTTGGTTTTTTTTCTCTTCCGACGCAATGTGAAGTTCCGTCTACCTATTAAAAATAATTAAATTCTTCCGACGCAACTTCAAGCTCCGTCTGATATGAGATTTTTATTGTTTTAAATTAAATTGGTAAAAAAACCATTCGACGACTGCAGCAAAGAGGCAAAATGCTATATGCATATATGCATTTATGCATTTTTTAAACAATCACGACTGTGGATGCTCTAATGTAATGTACCTCTGATCATGATTTTATTCCTATAAGGTGGTTTTGTATTTTATTTTGTATTTTGTATTTTGTATTTTAGAGACCTTGCACATCCCTCAGATGGTTTCGATATGTATTCTACTACTGAAAAGTAGTTGTTTATTTTGCAACCCATGGGTGACTGGGTAAGAAATCTGTAAACTACTGTGATTTTTCCTATGCCAATAACTTTTTGTATGAAAGCAATTAATAAATGATTAAATTGCTGTTTCGGTACATATATCTCCATAAGAACCTGGTTAGTCATCACTTTTTTGTCTTCATTTTGTCATTTTAAAGCAAATCTAGTCCAGCTTAATGTTGTAAGTTTTTGTTTCTCATTGAGAAGAAATCATTAAGATGAAATGTGTAACCTTAAAAAAAGAGCTTGAAAATATAAAACAACTCTCAAAATTGTTGCAAAATAGTTAATTCAAATTCTAGTTTAACTAGATCAGGATTTATAAAAAAAGGTTTAAAGTTTGTTAGGATGATTATGAATTTAAATTTATTTTAAAGTGATAATTCAAAGGTTAGGAGTTTGAGTTTGAGTTTTGAGTTGGATTTTGTAATTAGTTAGGTGACATAAAAGTCTATATAAAGGCATAGGATGATTTTTGTATTAAGAAAGAAAAGTGAGTGTTCATAAAAGCGAGAGAACAGAGAGTTAATAAAAGTTAAGATTTTCATGGCTTCATATTAGTTAGTTGATGCCTCCATATTTTGTATTTGCTTAGAAGGGGGTACAAACCTAACAATGGTATCATATTAAATTAGGATCATAGAAATCCCACCAAAGGTATCAGAGAAAGAATAGTTCTTTAGAAAACCAGCACTAGAATCATAACTAGAAGATCAAAGCCGAAAGATCGCATAATTATTGTGCCAAAGTCAGAGTAGGGAGATCCTGTATGATCTCTGCAAAGGAGTTATAGCAAACAAGTTATAGAAAAGACGGGGAAGTTGAATTTATCAAATACAAAAGATGGAGCATTATGACGTGTTTCTATCCTCAAGTTTGTGATTTGTGTGAAGCAATTTATGAAGATCCTTATTGAAAAATCTCCAATAGAACAACAAAGCCTTTTTCCCAACTAGTTGGGGTCGGCTACATGAATCATGGTTTTCCATTGTGCTCGGTTTAGCGCAATATTTTCTGTAAGGTCACAAGATATCATATCTTCTTCACCATTTCCACCCAAATTAGTTTAGGTCTTCCTCTACCTCTAACTCTACCATCAATACTTATCAAATCACTCTTTCTAACGAGGGCACTATTAGGTCTACGTGTGACATGTCCTAACTACCTGAGGTGATTCTCTCTTAACTTATCTTGGATTGGAGCTACCTTTAGCATGTCTCATATATACTCGTTTTTAATTCTGTCATTCCTTGTTTTACGACACATCCATCTTAGCATCATTATCTCCGCTACACTCATTTTTTGGACATGTTGTTTCTTTGTTGTCCAACACTCTGCTCCATACATCATTGCTGGTCTAACAGCCGTCCTATAAAATTTTTTCTTCAGCTTCAAAGGTGTACGTTTGTCACACAAAACACCACCGACACTTCTCCACTTAAGCCACCCTGCTTGGATCCTATGTATAACATCTTCACAAATCTCCCAATCTCTCTGTATAATCGAGCCTAAATATCAGAAACGGTCTCTCTTAGGTATCTCTTGGCCATAAGCTTCACTACTTTCTTAGTTGTGTTCCGAATATTACTAAAATTATACTCCATATACTCTGTTTTAGTTTTGTTTATCCTAAAACCTTTAGCTTCCAAAGTTTCTGTCCACAATTCTAATTTAGTATTGACTCCTGTTATAATCTCGTCCACTAAGACGATGTCATCGACAAAAAGCATACACCAAGGCACCTCATCTTGTATTCCTCGCGTCAATTCATCCATAACCAAAGTAAAGAGGTAGAAGCTTAAAGTCGAACCTTGGTGTAAACCTATTGTAATAGATTAATTGCTAGTCTCTCCTGTGGTTGTTCTAATTGTGGTCGTTGTCCCTTCATACATATCCTTAATTACCTCAATATACCGAATAGTTACTATTTTATTATTTAACACCCACCATATTATGTCTCTAGGGGCTTTATCATATGCTTTTTCTAGATCTATAAAAACCTTATGTAGATCTTTCTTATTCTCCGTATATTTTTCCATGTCTCCTTAGTACATAAATTGCATTCATTGTTGACCTCCCAGGTATAAATCCAAACTGGTTCTTAGACACTGTAGTTTCTAGTCTTAGTCTATGTTCGATCACTTCGCCCAAATTTTCATCGTATGACTCATTAATTTAATTCATCGGTAGTTTGAGCAACTTTGTATATCTCATTTATTTTCATATATAGGTACTAACATACTCTTTCTCCATTCATCGGATATCTTCTTAGTCCTCAAAATATTGTTAAATAATTTTGTTAGCCAACCCACTCCTACATCCTCAAGACACTTCTAAACTTTAATGAGTATATCATCTGGTCCTAAAGCTTTTCCTATTTTCATCATTTTTAGAGCATTTCGAACCTCCGAGGTCCTAATTCTACGAAAAAACATATGCTTTCGACTTTCTCTCGAGTTCTCTATATTTAAGTTACTCACAATATTTTCATTTAATAACTTTTCAAAGTAATTTCGCAATCTTTTCTTAATTTCCTCATTTTTACTAAGACTCTTGAATCCATGCTCTTAATACACCTAATTGTATTCAGATCTTTTATTATTCTATCCCTTTTGTTTCGCAAGCTTATAAATTTTATATTCTCCATTTAATCCTACTTGAGGTGCATAAGCACTAATTATTTTAATTATGTTTCTTCCTAATACAAGCTTAATTTGTATTATTCTATCACCTTTCCTATTAACACCTACATCTCTTTTGAATTTCTTATCTACAAAAATTCCTACTTTATTTCTATTTCTAATTTTAACGATATTCTATAATTTAAAACCATCTAACTCTTTAGCTTTCTCGCCTATCCTCTTTGTTTCTTGTAAGCAAGCTATACTAATATTCCTTCTAATCATGGTATTTATTAGTTCTATGCATTTTTCTGTCAATGTTCCTATATTTTAAGTCGCTAACTTAAGCCTAGTTTTCTTGACTAGCTTCTTTACCCTGTGCACGTCCAGATTGGTGCAGGGACTTTTGCCCAATTTCATCGCACCCGGGCGCCTGTGCGACGCTCCTTGCACATTTTTCGAAGCACTCGGAGGCAGGCACATGCATCGCTTCCAGGGAATGCCCTAGCATTTCTGCGTATATTATTAGGATTCATGTTCATAAGATTTGATAAAAATTTATGATAGTTGTCAACTGCCTAACGCAACCCTCTTCATTACCTGGTTTGTGTCCGGATTCCTGATTTGGGACAAGCCATGACATCTCCAATAGAACTATGAAAAGAAAAGAAGATAGTGTATTATAAACCTTTCAAGAAAATAAAAGAAAAGAAGTTTGAAAGCCATAATTTTTGGTAAAGAGTTTGGGAGAACCTTGATAAGGAGCTTGCAACAAGCAAATGGTTTTTTTGGCATATCGAGTACTATTTTATAGATATCTATGATAATAATTTCGAAGATAAAAATGAAGAAAATTGTCACCGTTAAAATGATGAGCATGAAGGGAAGATAACTTTTCAAGAATATATCCCTATTGAAGAGATTGAGGAGAAATCTGTTGAACAAAATAACATTGTTGAAGAGAGTGAATGCAAAAAGATAGAAAGCAAAGAAGAAAAGAAAAGATTTAAAGAAGATGAAAATTTTGAAAGGAAGATGGAAAAAAAGTATAGGAAGGAAAATATAAAGAAGAGATGATATATAAAAACGGGGAGCTATTAGAAGATGGGAAAACAATATATGCACAATTGTTGATAGAAAGAAAAGTATGACAAAAGATTTAGACCTTTGATTCTCTTAAAAATCTGTGGCCGCCATGATTTCCTCGATCTCGAGGGGCTGTTTGGAGGGGGCACAGTTTTTGGAGGAATATCAAAGGCCCAATTCTATTTTCATACTTTTAATGTCATGAGATTATCATGGGGTTGGTGCACCAACCCCCCCCCCCCCCCCTACCATCCCCATTTTCTTCCATCACCTACCTTTCTTTGGGAGGTTATATATAGCCTCCTTTCCCGTCTCTTTTTTATCCATCCCATCCTCACTCCAATACGAGAAGAATAGAAAGAGAGAGAATTGAAAGAAATTTGGGTTTGAATTTTTTTGAGTGTGTAAACACTTTGTAGAGAGAATTTTTGTGAGAAAAAATTCTTGGGATTTTGGGTTGTGAGTATTTTTTGAGTGTTTTGTGAGGAAAAACACTTTGTACAATTTTCTCTTCTAAAGTAAAAATCTGCAGCAACTCCGGAGACGTAGGCACCATATCGTGCCGAACTCCTTATCAATTTTTGTGTGTGCTATTTTAGCTTACATTTCGCATTCTTGCTAATCTGGTGAAAGAAAAAAACATGTGTTTTTTCCTAACAACTGGTATCAGAGCTCTGGTTGTGATTTCTGTCGAAGAATAGTCAGAAACAGTTAAGGAGAAGCCAGATTCGAGTGGGAGCGATGGCCGCAGACAAAGGAAAGGTGAAAATTGAAAAGTTCGATGGTGCAGACTTTGGCTTTTGGAAGATGCAGATTGAAGATTATATGTATCAGAAAAAACTGTATCAACCTCTTTCGGGAAAAAAAACCAAAAGACATGGAGGAGGACGACTGGGCTCTTCTCGACCGATAAGCCCTTGGAGTTATCTGATTGACGCTCTCCCGCAATGTTGCTTTCAACATCGCGAAGGAAAAGACCACGGCGGGTCTTATGGCGACTCTCTCTAACATGTACAAGAAGCCATCGGCCTCAAACAAAGTTCACTTGCTGAGCCGGTTATTCAACTTGCGAATGACGGAAGGCGCATCGGTGGCTCAACATCTGAACGAACTCAACACAATCACAACCCAGTTGAGTTCCGTAGAAATTGAGTTCGATGATGAAGTTCGAGCTTTGATTCTCTTTTCTTCTCTACCAGACAGTTGGAATGCTACTGTTACAGTAGTGAGTAGTTCGTCAGCAAATAGTAAATTGAAGTTCGACGATGTTCGGGATCTGGTATTGAGTGAATAATTCGGTGGAGAGAATCAGGTGAAGCATCAACCTCCTCCTCAGCTTTGCACATGGAGTCAAGAGGAAGAACTTCAAAAAGAAACTCTAATCGCAGCAGATCGCAATCTAGACGAGGTAAATCTAGATCGGGAAAGAAAGCTTTCAACTGCTACAATTGTGGCAAGAGTGGTTACTTTTAACAGGATTGCCGAGCACCGAAGAAAGCTACCGGCGAACATGAATCTGCCAACGTGACCGAGGAAGCTGGCGATGCTATGATTCTAAGCGTCAACAGTCCGATTGAATCATGGATCTTGGATTCAGGGGCATCTTTCCACTCCACCCCATGCAGAAAAATCATGGAGAACTATGTCAGTGGTGATTTCGAAAAGGTTCATCTAGCCGATGATGAGACCTTGAAGATCGTGGGAAAGGGAGACATTCGAATAAAGTTGCCGAACCAGACTACATGGAAGCTGCAAGGAGAGATACATTCTTGGCCTCAAAAGGAATTTGATCTCAGTGGGACAGCTGGATGGAGAAGGTTATTGTACAACCTTTTCAGGCTGTGAATGGAAGATTACCAAAGGAGCACTTGTCATTGCTCGTGGCAAGAAGACTGATATTCTCTATGTGACCTCAAACTTGGAGAGTATCATTGCAAGTGCAGATGCTGATAGAAAATCAAATCTATGACACCAAAGGCTTGGTCATATGAACGAGAAAGGGATGAAGACACTCATGTCAAAGGGGAAGCTGCCAAATCTGAAGAGCGTGGATGTTGGCCTATGAGAGGATTGTATCTTCGGCAAACAGAAGAAGGTCAGCTTTGCAAAGATTGGTAAGGCACCCAAGGCAGAAAAGTTAGAGTTGGTTCATACTGATGTATAGGGACCATCTCCGGTTCAATCTCTAGCAGGCTCATTGTATTATGTCACCTTCATTGATGATTCTACAAGGAAGGTGTGGGTATATTTTCTGAAGAAGAAATCAGAAGTCTTTGATACCTTCAGAAAATGGAAAGCCATTGTGCAAAATGAAACTGGTTTGAAAGTTAAGCGTCTGAGGTCTGACAATGGTGGAGAGTACACAGATCGTAGATTCAGAGAATTCTGCGCGAACAACGACATCAAGATGGAGAAAACGATTCCCATGACACCGCAGCAGAATGGCGTAGTAGAGCGTATGAATAGAAATCTGAATGAACATGCCATAAGCATGAGGATACACGCCGGCTTACCCAAGACGTTCTGGGCTGAAGCCGTCAACACTGCTGTCTACTTGATCAACCGTGG
Organism: Hemerocallis citrina; assembly: GCA_017893485.1. Taxonomy (NCBI): domain Eukaryota; kingdom Viridiplantae; phylum Streptophyta; class Magnoliopsida; order Asparagales; family Asphodelaceae; genus Hemerocallis; species Hemerocallis citrina. The sequence goes on from CM030365.1 coordinate 22,575,663, forward strand.
GCCATCAGTACCTTTGGATGGTGGAATACCAGAGGAAGTTTGGAGCAAAAAAGATGTAAACCTTTCATACTTGAAAGTGTTTGGTTGTATTTCTTATGTGCATATTGATTCTGCTCTGCTGAAAGAAGTAAATTAGATCCAAAATCTAATAAATGTGTTTTTATTGGATATGGTGGTGACGTGTTCGGCTACCGATTTTGGGATTATGAAAATCGGAAGATCATCAGAAGCCGAGATGTCATATTCAATGAGAATATGATGTACAAAGATAGATCAACTGCAGAATCAAGTAGCTCCAGAACACATGCTGAAATGAAGGAATTCGTAGAGTTCGAGGAGATATCTGGAAGTGATGTCCAGATTAGTCCTGAAGTAGTTCATGAAGAACCAAGCACGCCAGAAGTGAGACGCTCCTCCAGAATTCCTAAACCAATCTAGTGCTATTCACCTTCTTTGCACTACTTGTTACTAACTGACAGTGGAGAACTAGAGTGGTATGATGAAGCAATGCAAGTGGAGGATTCAGTCAAGTGGGAGTCTGCCATGAAAGATGAGATGGACTCGCTCATGTCAAATCAAACGTGGGAATTAGCTGAACTACCATCAGGCAAGAAAGCTCTTCATAACAAGTGGATTTTCAGGATCAAAGAAGAGCACGATGGAAGCAAGCGCTACAAAGCAAGATTGGTAGTCAAATGCTTTCAGCAAAAAGAAGGTGTTGATTACAACGAAATTTTTTCTCCAGTCGTGAAGCTGACTACAATCAGATTGATATTGAAAATTGTAGCTGCAGAGAATTTACATCTTGAACAGTTAGATGTAAAGACAGCTTTCCTTCATGGTGATTTAGAGGAGGAGATTTATATGAAGCAACCAGGAGGCTTCATACATGCGAACAAGAAGAACCTCGTATGCAGACTAAAGAAGAGCTTGTATGGCTTAAAACAAGCTCCCAGACAGTGGTACATGAAGTTTGATTGCTTCATGAGCAGCAGCGGTTTCACAAGATGCCATGCAGATCATTGTTGCTACATCAAGAAGTTCAATAATAGCTTCATTATTCTATTATTGTATGTAGATGATATGCTTGTTGCAGGTCCTGATATGCAAGAGATTATCAATCTGAAGCAGGAATTGTCGAAGCAATTCGCAATGAAAGATCTAGGCGCTGCAAAGTCGATTCCTAGATTGAGGATCAAGAGGGACACAAAGTCAAGGACTTTGATGTTATCGCAGGCTGAGTACATTAACAGAGTACTCTCCAGGTTCAACATGCAGGATGCTAAGCCAGTGAGCACACCTTCGGGTGTTCATTTTAGACTTTCCAAAGAATAGTCACCGAAGACGGAAGAAGAGCATGCACACATGGAGAAGGTTTCGTATGCCTCAGCAATTGGAAGTCTGATGTATGCTATGGTTTGTACCAGACCAGATATTGCTCAAGCAGTGGGAGCTGTTAGCAGATACATGAATAATCTAGGCAAAGTACACTGGAAAGCAGTTAAATGGATCCTGAGATATCTGCGAGGTACCACAGATAAAACACTTTGTTTCAAAGGTAGAGATACGACACTCACAGGCTATGTGGATGCTGATTTAGCCGAAAATGTCGATATCAGAAAGAGCACTACAGGGTATGTCTATACTCTAGGAGGTACAGCCGTGAGTTGGGTCTCTCAGCTACAGAAGATAGTTGCTCTCTTTACAACTGAAGCAGAATATGTCGCTGTTACAGAAGCCAGCAAGGAAAATGGTTTGGCTACAAAGTTTCTTGGAAGAACTGAGCCAGAAACAAGAAGACAATGTCTTGTATTGCGACAATCAGAGAGCTATCCATCGGGCAAATAATCCGTCTTTTCATTCCAGAACAAAACATATACAAGTGCGATATCACTTCATCCGGTCTCTTCTGGAAGATGGGATTTTGAAGTTAGAAAAGATCAGTGAAAGTCAAAATCCGGCGGACATGCTAACAAAGACGGTGACTATTGACAAACTGAAGCTATGCTCAGCTTCGGTTGGCCTACACGAATGATGAGACCGGAAAGAGCTGCTGCATTGATCAAGGTGTGAAGACTAATTGAAATTCGTCTTCAAGTAGGAGATTGTCATGAGATTATCATGGGGTTGGTGCACCATCCCCCACCAAACCACCCCACCTACCATCCCCACTTTCTTCCGTCACCTACCTTTCTTTGGGAGGCTATATAAAGCCTCCCTTCCCCTCTCTTTTTTATCCATCCCATCCTCACTCCAATACGAGAAGAATAGAAAGAGAGAGAATTGAAAGAAATTTGGGTTTGAGTTTTTTTGAGTGTGTAAACACTTTGTAGAGAGAGAATTTTTGTGAGAAAAAATTCTTGGGTTTTTGGGTTCTGAGTATTTTTTGAGTGTTTTGTAAGGAAAAACACTTTGTACAATTTTCACTCCTAAAGTAAAGATCTGCAGCAACTCCGGAGACGTAGGCACCAAATTGTGCCAAACTCCTTATCAATTTTTTTGTGTACTATTTTAGTTTACATTTCGCATTCTTGCTAATCTGGTGAAAGAAAAAACTTGTGTTTTTTCCCAACATTTAATATATACCCAAGTGGGTATATGCATATATCCCTGTTGAAGAGAATGAGGAGAAATCTGTTGAACAAAATAACATTGTTGAGGAGTGAATGCAAAAAGATAGAAAGCAAAGAAGAAAAGAAAATATTTAAAGAAAATGAAAATTTTGAAAGGAAGATGAAAAAAAAGTTGAGGAAGGAAAAGATAAAGAAGAGATGATATATATAAACGGGGAGCTTTTAGAAGATGGGAAAAAATTATATGCCCAATTGTTGATAGAAAAAAAGTATGACAAAAGATTTAGACTTTTGATTCTCTTAAAAATCTGTGGCCTCCATGATTTCCCCGATGTCGAGGGGCTTTTTGTAGGGGGCACAGTTTTTGGAGGAGAATCAAAGGCCGCCCAATTCTATTTTCATACTTTTAATATATGCCCAAGTGGGCATATGATTTTTTCTTAAAAGATGTGGCTGGGCAAGAAGAAGATTTGGTAATAGTTTCAGACAATTTAACTTTCAGCAGTGGAGGTGTCAAGTTTGATGAAGTAAAGCAATAGATTTACAAGGAGGAAGGTAAAGAAGTTGTAGGTATTGGCATTAAAGAAGAAAAGGTGAAAATTGAATAGCAAGTTCTAGATTGTGGGTTAGTTAAATTCGAAGAGTCATCACATCCGAAAAGTGGAAGAAAGCCAAGATCTTGGAGATTGAAGCCATAAAGAGAAACAATACATGGGAGTAGACAAAACATCCATTAAGGTTACAACGGTGTGAAGTGGCTCGAAAAGATCTAGTACAAGCGAAATGGTTCGAAAGATCGTCATAAAATGGGAGACGTTGTGAAAGGCCATAAGACAAAGGTCAGAATTGATTACCATGAGATGTTTGCTTAGATAGATTGGTTAGCCGTGGCAGCAAAAAGTCGATAAAAAATTGATCAGATGGATGTGAAATTTGGTCGTCACAAGATAGATAAATATCTAGCATTTATTTTTCTTAGCGGAGACCAAAAAAGTATTCTCCTCAAGTGAGATGGTGATAGAGTTGATAACATACAAAGTGGAAGCTTTTTATGATAACAAAACTTTTGACCTCAACAAAGATGGTGATGCAGATGGGTAGCATACAAAGTCAAAGCTTTCACAATTATAAAAACACTTTGTGGTCGATTTTTCAGCATTGGATCTGGTGTTAACTCATGGCTATGAAATACGCAATGCTGGCATTTTCGACTGCAGAATTAAATTATATTTTCTTTGCTTTGTGCAGGTTATCAAGCTATATGGTTGAAATAAATTTGTGAAGAACTCATGTATCGTCTATATGGTGCCACTAAGTTGTTTTGCGACGATGTGATGTAGAAAAAATTGTGAAGGTTGCACGAGATGTGCTTTCTAGAAGAATTGAATTGAGGGAAGATGTTGAAAGTAGTAATTGAGATTCTACCTTAAGTAATAACGTTTAAAGGGAGTTTTGATTTAATTAAAAGTTAATTATGATAATTATAAAATTTAGATTCAATTTCAAGTGATTATTCAAAAGCTAGTTAAAGTTTGTTTTCTGAGTTGGATTTCGTAATTAGTCAGATGGCAATGATTTTGAGTTGGATTCTGTAATTAGTATTACAGGTAACAGAGCCTATATGTAAGGCATAGCATAGTTTTTGTATTAAGAACGAAAAAAGTGAGAGTTCATAAAAGAGAGAAAATAGTGAAAGTTAATGAAAGTTAAGATTTCTATGTCTTCATACTAATTAATAGATTCCTCCAAATTTTGTATTTGTTTAGAAGTGGGTTTTTTAACCCAATAATGGTATCAGATTAAACCAGGATTCTAGAAATCCCAGCAGTGGTACTATAGAAAAAACAGTTTCTTAGAAAACCAACAAAAACTCTCAAATTAAAATTTCTAACCCCATAGGTACAACGAGATTCACTTAAATATTTTTTTTATAGAAATATAGTATATATTTAAAACTTGGATAAATTTCACTGAACCCTACTGAGCTTTACTTTTTGACATTTCACCCTGCCCAACAATTTTCCCTACTACTGTTATACTCTGTTAGTCAGGTGATCTTAAAGCATCATTGTTAAAATTTGCACTTTTAGCAATTGGCAAATAGCAATGAGTGGGAAAGTCTGCTATTGTTGGTGTTAAATATGAAAAAAAAAAAAAAGAATAAAAAAAATCAGACGGGTGATCTTCCTCCGTCCATATTTTAAAAAAAAAAATTTAAATGACATTTTTGTAATTACGTAATGACATTTTCGTAATAATTGAGAGAAAATTTTCTCAGAAGTGATCTTCCGGTCTAAGTTTTTTTATTAATGACAATTTTGTATTTAACTAATGGTATTTTCGTAATATTTACATGATATTTTTGTAATTTTTTAACAAGAAATTTCTGAATACTTTAAAAAAAAAAAAAAAATTAAAAAGGAAAAGATGAGAGATGAGAGATGAGAGATGGAACGACTACAAATGCTCTTAGTCCTTCTGTTTCGCCTGTCGTGTTTACTAGGTAAGTGGGTTCGAGGATTTGGTCATGGTTCGATTTGAAAGGGTCCAAATCCATTAAAGTTAATTAGTTTTATGACCGACATCCATCAAATCAGATAGATGGTCGATGGACGACTGTAATTTTTTCCTCAAACTGCCTTCTTCTTCCCCATATTAAACCCCAGCGTAGTTCCTAAATTACTCTTCTACCCAAAAACAAACCCACCGTATTGATCAAAGATCACCCAAACGCTCTACCTCAATCTCCTAACACCTCGACCTTATCAGCTGCCAAACTCTTTGTTGTTATTTGCTTTCTTTATTTTGTTGGCCAGTAATATGCCATTTCTTTTTATTGAATAGCCAAAACCCGAGATTAATGGTTAATCAATTTCTTTCTTTTTTTCCTTTTTTTCTGTATTTGAAATTTTAATGGTTAATCAGTTGAGGACCAAACTCTTCACTAAACAAACTCACAAACAACTCTACACATGCATTCGTGGATTAGATCTTGGAAATATGGAAACCAACAAAAAGAAGTCTCCGGGGAAGGGAGAGATTAGGTTGGAATTGGCTTGGGTTCAAGGGAGAAGAGAAGGAGAGGGAGAGGTGGAGGTGGAGGTGGGTTATTTTCTTATTTAATTCGGGCTGGAATTGAGTTGGTTTGGGTATGAAGGGAGAATTAGAATAGTTTTTTGAGGTTTGCGTTCAGATTGTATTCGAGTTTTGGTTTTGAATTGGGTTACAATACCTTACAAGTTAAGCGAGGATGGGAAATTTTCAATTTACAAGCTTTTTAACGTCGTCGGTCAGAAAATAGCTTGGTTCAAAAAAAACTTCTTTCTAGCAGAAGCGTCATTTTCAATGTTGGGGAATTTTTTCCCAAAATCACCTGCTTTTTGAAAGTTTTTCCCATACTAACATACTTTTTTTTAAAAATTTGCAAACTGACATACTCGCTGTCTCAAAAAACGAGTTTGGTAAAAATATCATCGCTTTTTGAGACAACAAGTGTGAGTTTTGGGTTTTTTTTTTTTATTTCTCCCTGACCAAGATTCGTCGTCTCAAAAAGCGAGTGGATTTTTTCCAAACTCGTTTTTTTGAGACAGCGAGTGTTGTTTCGGAGTTTTTAATACCCCAGGAATTTTTTTTTCTCTCCTTATCTCCATTCTAATAGAGGATCTCAAAACATTTAAACCATGTTAAATTCCAACATGTTTGTATTTGTTTTGTCAACTTTGTAGTAGTTTGTAATTGTTGTATTATGTGATGTGGACTTTCTACTAATTTGTATGCGTTTAATTTTGAACTATCATAATTTCCATTTGTTGCAAAATCATTGGAAGTTTAGAGATTGTGAATGAATTTGGATTCATAGATGTTGGAGTAGATATGAAGTTTAGAGATTGTGAATGAATTTGCATATGCAGCTTGAATTGGAAAATTTTTCCCGAAACTCGTTTTCTCAAACCTCCTCGCTTTCTAAGAAAGCGAGTTTAGAGTTGAGAGATTTGAAAATTTCTCAACTCAACAATCGCTTTCTCAAAAATCTCAGAAAGCGATTGGATTTTGCCTACAGTCGGTTTCTGAAAAAGGAGTGTAGGGAAAACCACATCTCTTTTAGAGAGAGCGACTGTGGAGTTGAAATTTTTTCAGAGACTGCTTTCTCAGAAAGCAAGTGTAGGCAAAACCATATGCAAATTCATTCACAATCTCTAAATTTCATATCTACTCCAACATCTATGAATCCAAATTCATTTACAATTTCTAAACTTCCAATGATTTTGAAACAAATGGGAATTATCATAGTTCAAAATTAAATGCATACAAATTAGTAGAAAGTCCACATTACATAATACAACAATTACAAACTACTACAAAGTTGACAAAACAAACACTAACATATTAGAATTTGACATGGTTTAAATGTTTCGAGATCCTCTATTATAATGGTGATAAGGAGAAAAAAAAAAACGAGCCTAGGATATTAAAAACCCCCAAACGACTCCCTGTCTCAAAAAGCGAGTGTGGGAAAAACCCACAGGCTTTTTGAGACAACGAGTCTTGGTCAATGAGAAATAAAAAAAAACCCAAACTTCACACTCGCTGTCTCAAAAAGCGATGGGATTTTTACCAAACTCGTTTTTTGAGACAGCGAGTAGGCCAGTTTGGAAATTTTTAAAAAAGTAGGTCAGTTTGGGAAAAGCTTTCAAAAAGTAGGTCATTTTGGAAAAAAATTCAAAGTTGGGTAGGATTCGAAGTTGGGTAGGGTGAGATGCAAAAACTGAAAACCTTGGTAAGGTTTAGACAAAAATAACATTTGGTAATCCACAAGGTAATTATAATGACCTTTATACTGAATTTTATCATCTAGCAATGAACTGCTCTTTAATTTTGCTAAATTTTCCTTCTTGTTTAAAACATGTTTATATATAGTTAAGTCTCATCCATGTTGTTCGGTATTGTAGAATTTTCAATTTAAATAGTTAATTAAATAAATGAAATTAAATGTAGATTGTAAAGCTATGTAGGTGCTGTCTGTTGCTCTTTTCGTAAGCACCAACCCATTTTTCTTTTTTGGTTGATTTCTAGGCTGCATATTTAGACGAGCCGAGCACTGGACTTGATCCAGCATCCAAAAAAGCCTTATGGATGACTGTGAAAAACGCGAAAAAGGACAAGGCAATCATTCTCACAAGTAAGATTTATCTCTTCTCTCTTCGAGCAGTGCTACTTATACTACAAAATTTATTGACTTTTCTATTTTTGTTTTATTACTAGTACAAGGAAAGGAAGCCCAAAGCAATATTTATGAAAATTCAAGAGTATCTATCTCCTAAATTTCACTAGTAGCTCTGTGTAGAATTTATGATTATAAGCATGTGACATTCTCAATTTGTTGTTTTGAAACTGCTTCAGTTAGATTAAGATTGTCATCCAGTTGAGTTTGCTAATATCTGTGTGTTTCTGCTAGGAACTACTGATAATTTTCTTCTTCCTAACAACTACTAAACCATACTAGTGAAAATATTTTAAGTCTGAGAATTATTTTCTATAATTTTATTATCTTTGCATGTTCTTTAAAGTCTGGGCCACGTCATAATGTATTATATAAATATTTTCTCCTATGCATTTCTACCAAGTATTACACAAATATTTCTTTTTCTAAGCTAAATTTAAATAAGTATGGGAGCTTTATAGTCCAGTTGAAAGTACCATCTAATTGTATGTTGACTAATATTATATTGGGTTTCTTTTACAGATAGGTCACCCATAATTGTTCTATTTTTGTTATTAATTTCCATACATCACACCCCCAAAAAAGCCACTATGCTAGGTTTTATTAATTTTTAACCCTAGTTAAACCCGAACTACTATCGCAAATTGTTTTCCTTTCCTTCCGCTTATTCTCCTTCTAAACAATAAACCTTAATTCTAACCCGAACCATTACTAAACCCGACCAGAAACCCTAATTAGGCACTTCCTAAACCCAAAATCCTAATAAACCCAACCCAAAAACGAAAGAATCCCCAACTGCGCTATCCTATGCTCCTCCGACCTGCTCGTTATACCTTTCAGCCTTCCCCCTTGCTGTTCTTTCCTCACGTTGCCCTCCTTTCCACACCTCCACCCTGCCTCCCCTGCCCTTTGCACGAGGTGATTGTGTGATCTGATTGTCATCCTCTCGTTCTTAGTGATAACAAAAATATTCCTCACTAATTTGACAACGACTAAACCAAGTTGTTCTTTTGGGGTGAGTCTCGTAATATCTGAAAAATAGTGATCTGTGGGTGGCTTATATGGAACTATAATATCTGTGGGTGACCTTTTTGGAGAAGACCATATTATTTTTTAGGTATCAGTATATGAAGTCAGTCATAAACTTACTGGGGATATCGAAGATTATGTTTTATCCAGGTTCCTTTTGGTCATAATTTGAGTTTTTCTTCCTTTTTTTCCTTTCCTTTTGTAGCTAAAGATAAGATTTAAGAAAAAGGAGCAAGTTTGCATTGCATGAGTTAATATTTTCTTTGTTAATTAAAGAACACTCACGGTTGAGTTGTAGGTCAAATGGTAAGAGCATCCACAGTGGTTTGCTATAAATGGCAATTTGCCATATTATAGCAAACGAACCGCTGCAACGGTTTCTCATTTTGCCATTTTTGAGCAAACGATCTATATTCGTTTCTCATATTTGAGAAACAGAATAGCGATTCTCAAATTATAGAGGACGGGATATCATATCCCGTCTGATCTATTTTTATTAATTTTTTAATAAAAAAACATCTCTCAAACGAGAGATCATATCCCGTCTCAATCAGACGGGATATGATATCCCGTCTGAGGGATGTTTTTTATTTATTTATTTTTTTTTTTTTAAATGAACGGAGGTGATTGGCCGGAAAAAACAAAAAAAAAAAAAAAAAAAAAACGAAATGGTCAGACGGGGAATCCCCGTCCACCAAAAAAAGTCAAAAAGTCAAAAAGTAGGTTAGTCAGTAGGTTAGTAGTTAATTAAGGTTAAAGTAGTTGTATAAGTAAGTTTAGTTATTAAACTTATTATTATATTAATTAATTTATTTAATTAATATAGTTTATTAGTTAATAAGTAATTAACAATTTTAATTTAATTTCAAAACGTCAGACGGTATATCATATACCGTTCCACTCAATTTTGACAAACAGTACAACAAACGACCACTGCAGCGATCGCTTCTATTTGCTATTACTGTAGCAGCCATTTTTTGGCAAATGAGAAACACCACTGTGGATGCTCTAAGGGATGTAGTAGGTAAAGGGAGATCTCAGGTTCGAGATGATGCAAAGACATAGCCCAATAAGCACACGCATTATACATGTAACTAGTATATATAACATGAACTTATTTAGACACATATATGGCAGTGATGAAATTAAAGTCGACGCTACCTTGAACTTGTAAAATTATGATTGAGGAAGTTTGTTTTGAAAAAATACCTTGGACTTCAATCTTCTTAATTTGATTCCAGTTGGATGTGCTTTGAAATAATTGTCCCACCTTATTGTTAGGAAATTTAGGATCTTGTTGAGTCTTCAACAAAATCAATGCAAACCACCAAGCAAAATTAGATCACATCAATCACACAAAGCACACAAGAATTATTCCGGTTGGGGCTTTCGCCTTAATTCAGGGGAAAAAGAACCGAGATGTTATTTCAACTAGAGAAGTTACAAGAATGTTACAATTCTCACCACGACCCTCTCTCAAGTCTAACCGAAACTTGGTTGCTGTTTACATTGGGGAAATCTCTCACCCTCTTAGATGAAGTACTCTCTTCTTCTGTTCGGCACTCAATAGAATCATATAGTTCTAGGAGTCGTTACAATTGATTATATAGATCTAGAGAAACTCTATTTTGATACACTCGATACACTAACCACTCGATTACTAATGAAGAGATAACCTTGCATTGAGAGTCGTACAATCTGACTTGAAGACGAAGTTGGGCTTCTCATGAATCTCCAAGATCCGACCAAAATAAAGTCATCAGCACCGCGAACGGTCGATCGCACCACACTTGCGGTCAACTGTCCTCCTCGCAGGAAGACCCTGTACAGGGGACGGTCGACCGCAGCTGCTGTTACTGACTATTTTCCTTCTCTATCTTCAACAATTGGCTTCGATCCTTCTCATCGCTTCATCGTTTCTTCATCGAACATGTGTATGAAGACATACAAACCTAACAATCTCCACTTTGCACCTTGGAGTGCATACGCACGAATCCATACCTGTGTGATTTAAACTCTTCTAGATCTTTTGTCTCTGCTTTGTAAACAACCCATTTCTATGGCTTCTTTTGCTAGTTGAATAAACCTCCACCTGTTTTCCTCCAGCCGTATGCCCCCTCAAGGGCACACCCTAGTAGATGTAATTATGGAGGTGCCACCCTCCACACGAACTCCACCTACATTAAGGCTCTTTCCACTTTCCAACGGTATTCGAATGTTGCAGTCTCATGTCGGTAATTCTAGTGACGGCTTACTAGATAATATTTTAGGAACAATGGGCTTTCATACACTGGACCAAGTTTTTTTGCTCCCACAAAACTGGTAGAGGTTGTGCTAACCTTGCTCATTCTCCCTCTTACCCTTCATTACCTTACGACGACTATCTCAAACGATCAAAACTCCACCTCGAGATGTGTACCTGCAACCACGAGTATCAAGAGTCCCTAAGGATATCAGATTCTGCTGCATCGAAAGAATATGCATGACCTCTTCTAGTGTGAATCATTTACCATTTGGCGTCTCCAATTCAACTGTTCCCTCACCCACTACTTTACAAATCTCCCCTCTAGCCGGTCTCACACTAAGTCCTGTTGACAACTTGTAAGTAGAAAACATCTCTCTCTTGGAGCAAATATGTGAAGAACTTTCCGAATCAAAATACCAACTTAAATCCACATATGAAAAACTTGAAACAAGAAGACATAGGTCAAAGTTATCAGATTCGCCTGATTTACTTGAATCAGTAGCGTTGACTACATTGGTTTGATCACATCCTTTAGTAATACTCTTCTGACTCAACCACTTGCGACAATCTTTCTTATAATACCCAACTCTTCTATAATAGCGGCAATGAATCTTACCCTTATGTGCCGCATCCCTTACAATTGAAGTATCACCATCCACTGTAAAACACCCTGCAGAAATAGACCATCTTTTATGAGTCTCTTTTCTTAGTTCATCTTCCTTTAGATCCTTAATCACCTCGGCTACTATAAATATCTTTTTGGCTGATTTCTCATGTAGCATGGTAGTTATCAAGTAATCATAAGAAGTTTGCATAGAATAAATCAAGTTGAAAGTTTTATCCTCTTTGCTAAGATCATCAACGTTAATCGCCTGCAGTTCAGATATTACCTTATTGAACTCCATAATATGATCTTGAAGATGGGTACTTTCCATTGAGAATCTAAACAACTTCCTCTTTCAATACATCTGATCTAGCAACGACGACTCCGAGTAATCAGATTTGAGTCTTGCTTATAGACTCGTCGCACTTTTCTCCTCAAGAATATCACATTTGACTTCGTTCGCCAATTGCAACCGAAGTAAACTCAAGGCCTTCAAAAAAATTTCATCTTACTTCTCCTGCTTCATGTCAGTTGGCTTCTTCCCTTTTAGGGCAAGGTGCACGTTCTTCTGAACCAAAATATCATACATTTCCAGCTTCCATAGATTGAGGTTGATCTTACCATCAAACTACTTGATCTTTGTCTTTTGATCTGTCATCTTCTTCAAGAAACTCGAACAAACCCACGAACCTGATTACTCTGATACCACTTGTTAGGAAATTGAGGATCTTGTTGAGTCGTCGACACAATCAATGCAAACCACCAAGCAAAACTTGACCACATCAATCACACAAAGCACACAAGAATTGTCCTGGTTGGGGCTTTTGTCTTAATCCGGGGGAGGAAGAACCGATATATTATTTCAACTAAAGAAGATACGAGAATGTTACAATTCTTACCACGATCCTCTCTCAATCCTAACTGGAACTTAGTTGATGTTTACAATGGAGAAATTTCTCTCCTTCTCAAATGAAGTAATATCTTCTAAGGGTGGATAACTATTATCCGAACCGACCAATCCGAACCAATCCAACCCGAACCAACTGGTTTTTAACCGAACAAATTGGGGGTTTGGGTTGGCCCGGTTTTTTTCTTCAATAACGAACTGGACCGGTTCGGTTGTTGGATGAGGCTTTCAAATAACCGATGAAACCGAACCGACCGTACTTCTATGCATAAGTTCATAAAAAATATAGTTCTCAACTAATTTCTTAAACATACAAATAGTTATTTCTCATTTTTTTAGAGATACAAACAGTCTTCTTTAATTTCTTTAATACAACCTGAGCAGTTGTTCTACCTATGTTTTGATTCTTCATAATCCTGTTTGTTATGTTGTTGAGAAATGCTTGATTTACAGTGTGGTCCAGCTTAATAGAATCATGAAGTTGATGTGACATTTAGTAGTTACTTTAATCAAGTCAAGCAGAAATTATTTTCTAAATCTTTTTTTTATTGTACCTGAAATTCAATTAGCTATGATTATTGATGTTTGTTTTATGATAATAAACTAAGATTACAGAAGTATGCAAGTGAAAAAGCAGTTTATCTCACCCATTTAAACGTCATCATCTTAAACAATCAGTGCAAAATTCATTAACAACTTGTGGTTTTATGAATCTTCATATTAAATTCATTTCTGAATAACAAATAGCAGGTTATTTCTTAAGTTTGATTGAAGTTGATCTTTTAAATTTTAACAAAATTATGAATGATGTTGAAGGTGAAAAGTAGCACGCCAAACAGACCATTCAATCAAATCCAAACCGAGCCTAATCAGCTTGGATGGAAACCGATTCAATTAAGGTTCGGATTGGTTGCGGTTGAGAAAATTAAAAAACCGATCTTCTTTGGATCGGTGGTTGATGGTTCATATTAGGTCGGATGCCGACCGATGCCCACCCCTAGTATCTTCTTGTATTGGGTCGGGTTGGGCCATTAGCCGGACCGGGCCAGGCCGGGTTGGAAAATGAAAAAACCGACCTGGTCGACCCGTGAACACATTCGGGTTGAACTCGGGTAGGGTCAGGCAGGTCGACGGGTTAGCCCGTATTTTTTTTCCTTTCTTTTAAATAAAAATTGTACAACAAGTGTATCAGATTAAGAATTAAACATAATTTTATATATTATTCTTTCAACTTCTATTAAAAATTTACAACTATTTTTACATACAAATATTGTTAAAAAAATACACAAATTTGTTTAATTATATGTTTAAGAGGACAATCTAAAGTTCGAGATAGCCTAGAGTTAGATTGAAGAGAGGGCACTAGACTATTGTCGTGTACATCTACTTAACCTAAACTTAGGATCTCATCGCTCTAAATTCTCTATCTTGTTGTTGGATTTCAGAAGTTGCTTCCACTCGTTGATGTAGATGCGGCTTTCCCTTGATTTCTATCTTTAGCCTTCATCCAATCTTTAGTGCACACGAGCATCTCCAACGAATCCGGCTTCAAGTGATTCATGTAATATGTTAGAACTCTGTTACTTGTAGAAAAAGCACTTTCTGAAACAAGAGACGGAAGAAGTTAGTAGATCTCTAGCCATATGTGAAAGAATAGGAAAAAGATTTTCATATTCTTTCCACCATTGTAGCACTTCAATTTTAGTGCTAGAACTCTCATTATCTTGTTGCTTATACCAATTTAATTCATTAGGTGCATTAGTCCTAGGGATTTTTTTTTGAATACAAGCAAGTAAATTAGCAGCGACATCTTCTAATGAACTATTACCTTCACCTCTAGAAGTAGAAAAAAAGGAAGTAACTGTACTAGTTGTACTACTAGATGCAAAAGTTCTATCATAATAATTATACAAGTTATTCAATGTCGATTCAAATCTAGTTAAAAATTCATTATAATCATATTCAGAATTATCTCCAAGTAAAGAATATTTCAATCAAACTTCTCGTACCTGCTAATTTGATACGAGGATCCATAAGAATAACAATACAATACAACATAGGATGATGATTAAAATACTTCAAAAATTTTGTATAAGCATGAACAACAATATGACTAATGTATTCGTTCGAAATCATTTCTTAAAAGGTTTGCATCATAGTAATGATTGAAATAAAAATACTACTGAAAGTAAAATCATAAGATGTAGAAAACCCTCATAATTGCAGTTTTAAAAGGTTTCAAAAATCGTAATAAAGATTTGGCAAAATACCATGATTGGGGAGCCATTTGAAAAAATTTCATGTTTTTTGCAAGACAAAAATCGTTTATAATATCTTTGTATTAAGTAACAATATTTAGTAAATCGAAAGTAGAGTTTCATCGGTGTTTAACATCTTTAGAAAATTTTATAAAATGTATTTTCCTAGCTTTACACAATTCTTGAAATTCTTGAAGCATAGGACCAATCAAAGTGATAAAATGTACACAATTTCTAATTTCAATTATATATGAGTCGGCTACTTTCAATGCATCTTGTACACATAAATTTAAAATATGACACGCACATCTAACATAAAAATTTCATCACATTGAGGAGCTAATTTTGTTTTTAATGTACTAATCGAAGTATTGTTATTAGATGCATTATTAAAACTAATAGTAAAATTTTTATCTCAAATATGATATAAATCACAAATTTGTAAAATACATGTTGTAATAACTAGTCCACTATGAAGATACGGCAAAGCGGCAAATGAGATGATTTTTTTTTTTTGAATCATCTAATCACTATATATCGAATGACAAGTTAAGCCCATCATTAGAATATCGTTACAACATTTCCAACAATCGGAAGTTAACGATACTCTACAAGTTAAAGAACACAAGAGTGCAATTAAAGCATATCTCATTTCGTTGTAAAGTTTAAAACAATCAGACTTTAGTAAGTTCTAGGAATTCTTCTAAAATGTGGATTTAGTGCATTTTGGTTGAAATACTCTACATTCCTACACTCAGAATAGAAAAAAGGCAGCTCATCATTAATAACTAGTCGGGTCATTTCCCAACGAACAAGTTCAGGATTATAGGGTTGGCTATCTATTTGTCTGGTTCTATGGTTGATTTTTTGTTGACCTTGTTGGTCTTGTAATAATTCTTTGTGTACATTTATAATGTGTCGTTTAATTATACATGTTCCCTCGCCCTTCTTCCATTTGTAACTCTTGCCACAAGTTTTACAAATTTTATGTCATACACCCGGGTTATTCTCATCGGAGATATAGTCATAATATTTGTGCCTATCACTTATTTTTCCCTAGTTTTTCTATTACAAGTGAGTTCGGTTTGTTGTATTTGTGTGTCAACATCATGCATTTCTTCTTCTATTTCGTGTGTATAGATATCGTGAGTTCCTACCATAAGATTCGATATAAATTCGGGTTCTACATGTGGGACTGTTGAAGGGCGATGTTAAGTACCGGTAAAATCTTGTCCACTTTGGCTACGGCCGCTACCTCGTGATCTAGACATGGTAATAGTGTATGTGAAAAAAATGATTTCTAGTGTTTTACTAGTGTATGTGAAATAATACAAAATAATCTATGAGGTATATGTTAAAAAATAAAATGTAAAAAATAATAGGAGGATTGAGAGAGAGAAAAGCGAAAAACCAACAAACAAATATGATACAAAAATTAGAACTACAATAAAAATCAAGACACTAGGAGGGTTGTGAGATTTTGATACCGTACTTCGCGGATAATCGTATATAGAAATGCGAGAGAAAATAAAAGTAGAAGTAGACGTAGTCGATTGAGAAATGTAGTAGACATAACGTAGTCACAAAGACCGGTAGTCATTGAAAGAGAGAGAGAGAGATAGAGAGAGAGAGAGAGAGAGAAAGAGAGAGCTTCTTTGTTGGAGAAGTTCAAGTAGACGTAGTTGAGAGTTGAATCAACATAATTCGATATGATCGAAATTTTTCACTTCTTTGTTGCTTGCTTCTTTGTTCAAAAAATTTAATTGAATTGAGATTGAATTGAGTAGTAGTAGTTTTAGAGAGGGTAAGAGAGTAAGGTGTGGAAATTTTTAGATTGAATTAAGGGGGTATTTATAGGGGAAAAAATAGCCCACTACAGAGCTGGCGGCTCTGTTTCAGGCCGTTCGACCCGCGCGAGTCAAACGTTCGGGTCAAACGAGTCCAATCCCGTGGGTCGAGTGTGTGGGTTCGGGCGGGTTTGACTTGGTCAACGGGTTCACGGGCTGGGTCGAGCGGGTTGGGTTTGCAAAATTTGCGACCCGGACTGAACCGCTTAAGGCTGGGTTCGAGTGAGTGGGTCGCGGGTCAACCTGGCCCGGTTGTCATCCCTAATTGAGAGTCGTACGATCTGACTTGAAGACGTAATTGAGCTTCTCACGAATCTCCAGACCTGATCCAATTAAACTCATCAGCGACGCGAGCAGTCGACCGCACCACACTTGTGGTCGACTGTTCTCCTCGTGTGAAGACCCTGTACAGGGGACGGTCGACCGCACCTCAAGGTCAGTCGACCGCAACTGTTGCTAACTGTTTTCCTTCTATATTTTCAACCATTCGCTTTGATTCTTCTCATCCCTTCATCGTTTTCTTCATTAAACATGTATATGCAAGACATACAAACCCAACACTTATAACCCTACTGGCATGTATTCAAAGTGCATCCAGTGGAGTACAGCCAAATCGATATAAACAACAAGGTGCACCAAATTCCTCCCCTCCCCCCCCCCCCCCCCCCCCCCCCCCCCCCAAAAAAAAACACGTGCGCGGATGTGAATAGTTCAACTGCATCTATGACCTAAACCTCGGATAAGGGTTTTTGCTTCTTTCAATATATCCATCTGATCGAGCTTACAGTGACGACTATGTTACGCTTTGATGATGCAACGTGATGGTCATGTTCTGTTGTGTTTTATTTCTATCCAAAAATAATGAAGGAAAAAAAATTTACAGCCCAAGTGATTTAACACCCTCTTTATGAAATTCTCGTCCTATGGTATGAATATGGCGCCATAAGTTGTTATTGAACCCTAAGAGCATCCACAATGGTTTTCTAAAATTCTCATTTTGTCATTTTTTGAGAAAAAAACAGCTGCAATGGTTTCTCATATTCCCATTTTTTAGCAAACGGACCTAATCTGTTTCTCAAATATGAGAAACGATTTGAGAATTCTCATATTATAGAGGACGGGAAATGATTCCCCGTCTGAGAAATTTTAATATTTTTTTTTATGAACAGACGGTATATGATATACCGTCTGACAATTTTTATTATTTTTTATTGCACGGTGGGGTCAAACGGGATATGTTTCCCCGTCTCTCACCCTTTTTTCTTTTCTTTTCATTTTTTTAAAAAGACCCCTCCTCAGACGGGACATGATGTCCCGTTTGTCTCAAACGGGATATGATGTCCCGTTTGAGAGGATTTTAATTTTTTTTTTTCTTTTTTCCTGGATAAGTTAAGTTTACTAATATACCCTTCAAGTTTGATGCTAATGTGTGATGCTTATGGGTCAAAATGGGTAATATTGGGTCAAAATGGGTCAAATGGGTAATATTGGGTCCAAGTGTGGTCCAAGTATGATGCTTACGGACGGGATATGTTATCCCGTCTGTCTTTTCCCAATTTTTTTTTTTTTTTTTTTTTTTTTTAAATAAAGAGACGGGGAATGATACCCCGTCTCTCATTTAATTATAAAAAAAAAATAACAAACGGTACATCATATACCGTCTCACGCTTTTTTTAAAATAAAAAAAAAGAGACGGGATATCATATCCCGTCTCTCGTGTAAATGAGAAAGATATAGCAAATGACCACTGCAGCATCGCTCCCTATTTGCTATTACTGTAGATGTCATATTATAGCAAATGAGAAACACCACTGTGGATGCTCTAACGTCCCGATTAAGCATGAAGGGTGTTCCTGCATGATGGAAGGATGGAAGGCTGGAAGATTAATTGGTCCTATATATCTCTATCTACTACTATAATGAGAGAAGGCCTTAGTCCATAATCCAACCCGTGCAACGCACGTGTTGGGAAATTTTTTTTTTTGGCCCTTTTCATTCCCCCCCCTCCCAAAAAAAAAAAAATTCTCCCACGTACAAAGCACGTAATTTTTTTCCCCTTTTCATTCTCCCCTCCTCCAAAAAAAATTTCCTCACGTGCAAAGCACGTGTATAATATTAGTATGTTTTATTTGTTTACACTGTACATTTTTTTTTCCCTGCCAGAAATTTATATGAACTATATTTCTCTCGTTTTCAATTACCAAAGTGGTCATTAAAGATTATGTAAAACTAATTAATTTTGAATTTTTCACTAATAATATCTTCACGTTATAATCATTGTATTCATTATTTACCGTTAAATTAATTCCTAAACCTTTAACTATTTCATCAATTCTCGCAAATATCAATAAAAGTTTGTTATTTATGCCAAGGTTAATTAAATGTTTCATCTTCTCGACAGCACACTCAATGGAAGAAGCAGAGTTTCTTTGCGATCGTGTTGGAATCTTCGTAGATGGAAGCCTACAGTGTATTGGAAACCCGAAAGAGGTACTCGCTAGCTCAACTTAGCAGTTAATAGACATTCAACTACTGAAATTTCATTTCGTTCAAAATGACCTTTTTCCTACCATATTGTTCAAAGTGATGAGAGCATCTGTAGTCGTTTGCCATTTACCCATTCTGTGAAAAATATGGGGAAAAAATGCTCTAGTCGTTGGCCTTTTATCCAAAAAAATAGCACTGACATGAACAGTGGTTGGCCAAATATGGAAGACGAAATGGCTTTCGCCAAAATATAGTTAACGAAAGATTATCTTTCGTCCGTTTGATGCGACGAAAGATTATCATTCGTCGAAGACGTCGGACGAAAAATGAAATACTGTCCCTACACAATCGCAATTGAAATATCGTTGGACGAAAGATAATATATCGTCCGAAAAATTAAATAAAAAAAACTAAAAAAAATCGAATGACGGTAAATAATTTACCGTCCCTTCAATTCGTCAAAACCCAAATTTGGCCCCTCTTTTTTTCATTGCATTGCCAAATTACATATATTCTGGTTTAAATATTTTTTTTATTAATTAAAAATGGGTAGAGACGAAAGATAAAGTGTCGTCCAGACCAAAAAAAACCAAACAAACCCACCTCTTTCGTCGGATGGGAAATTATCTCCCGTCCAATCGAAAATTCTAAAAAAAAAAAATTCCTCCGACGAGATATCATTACCCGTCCCATTTGATTTTTATTTTTATTTTTTGATTTTAACGGACGATAAATAATCTTCCGTCCAAGGTGATTTACGTGTAGGCGGCGCTAGGACGAAAGATAATCTTTCATCTGATATTAAAAACAAAACGAAAATCCAAATTTTAGCTTTACACGACTACAACGACAGCACATATTTTCTATTTTCATTTGCCAAATACCCAAAATTTAGCGTCAGATGACATTGTGACAACAGATGCTCTAAGATGCCTATAAAGTGCAATAATACGAAATTATGAGTTCTGCACTCATGCAGCAAAGGGTACTAATATGGCTAAAAATGGGGTTAAATCGGAACCATCCAGATTGGGCGCGAATCTTGAAGCTCGGGAGTAAAATGGTAATTTCACATACAAGTGGAGCCAAAGCGGGTACTGGATCTCCTTCGCACAGATCCAATAGCCCACAAACGGATCCACACCAATTGGGTACGGGTCCCGATCCGAGGCGAACCCAGACCAACAAGAGACAAATCAGGGCCACTGATTTGACCAAGTCAACGGGCCTTGATTTACTCTCACCGGGAATCAGGGTTAGTTTCCTAAACAGACTGTGAGGATTTTACTCCTGGCAGTTACACAGGGAATCAAGTCCCTAATTACTCCCCTGGCGACTATAAATACCTCCCCTCTACCACTGTGACGGGGTAATCACTCCTTTTCCACCTTAAGCTTTTTTTTAATCACCACTGGTTACTGACAAGAGCGTCGGAGGGTGCGTCGCCGGAATCAACCCCGGTGTCTCGCACTTCCTTGCAGGTTGCGGCAGGAATTGGAAGGCTTGGATCTGCTGTTCAGGTTTTCTCGAACTCACAAATCTCATCTGTTTACCCCCACATCGAAATCAGCGGTAACAGATTGGCGCCGTCTGTGGGAAGCAGCCACACGAACAGCCTCGGCCTCTTCCTTGTCGTCCTCTCCAACCATGCCTCCAAAGAAGGTCAGATCTAGAAGGTCCAACCGCAGGCCCAATCCCGCCGATCCTACGGAGGAAGTCCCTCTCAATCCTATTCCACAGCCCGAGCTTCCTCCACCGGCCCAGCAGGGCCAACCTCCTCTTCCCAAACAGCAACCCCCCAATGGCCCTTCCGGTCATAACGGTCAGAGGCAGAAGCAGCCCCTCAACCCGGACCATGTTTCGGTTCATAATGAATCCTCGGATTCAATGGCTTCTCATCACCCTGACCTCCGCAACACAGTCCTGAACCGCCAAAAAGATGAGGACCTTCGCACCCACCTTGATGAGAGACGGGGCCCGAGAGGGAGCCTCCCGCCAGCATCATGGTGAGCGGTCGCCTTACCGCCGAGACGGCAGAAGGTCTCCGGACCGAAGGGGCCGAGCAGCATCTCCCGAGCGCCGAAGGAGGAGGCCACATTCTCCCGCGGATCGGCATCATCCGAGGAACATTGAGGCACCTATCACTCGTGCCGAGTTCCTACAATTTCAGGAGACCGTGCTGCAGGCCCTTAACCTTCGCCCCAACAACCAAAATGCCCAGAGGGTTTCAACACCCCCGCGGGTTCCCAGTCCTCGCCGTCGATCCAGAAGTCCTCTCCTGGCTCCCAGCCGCCAGCAGCAGCACTACAGTCCTCGCCGATCCCAGGACTACCGGCGCCGCAGTCCTCGCTCCCCTTCCTATGAAGAAGAATCCAGGGGATCATTTGACTATCAGCGGAGGGACGATGCCCTCAACCGCCGTCTCCATAAGGTGGAAAGGCGCATCGGGCGCATGGACAGAGAGGAGGAGTCCAGAGCAGGGACCGTCCGTCCCAGCAGACCTCCCTTCTCTCGGACGATCATGGACACCCCTATACCGAGGGGTTTCAAACCTCCGCAGTTTGAAACGTACTCAGGGGAGTCCGACCCAGTTGATCACGTCGAAAGCTTCAAAACCTTAATGTTGATCCATCAAGCTTCCGACGCCATGCTCTGCAAGACCTTCCCCGCCACCCTCAGGGGGTCGACTCGGGAATGGTACTCTAGGCTCGCCCCCTCTTCCATCTTCTCGTTCGAGCAGTTCGAAACGCTGTTCATAACTCACTTTGTGAGTAGCAGGCGAGCCGAGAAGACGAGCCTCTCCCTACTCAACCTGCGGCAAGAAAGGGGAGAGAAGCTGAGGGACTACGTGAAGAGATTTACCGCAGAAGTCAGGTCTATCGCCTCCTTAGATCAGTCAGTGGCGACTGTTGCGTTCCAGTCGAACGTCCTCAACTCCAACCTCCGGTCGTCCCTCGCCAAAAAGCCCCCGCACAACTTCGCCGACCTTCTCCTAAGGTGCGAGAAGTATATCCGGGCGGAAGAGGCCGAGTGCCTCCCGAACTTCGGGGACCGAGAAGTTCACTCCCCTCACCACCAATGTCTCCACCATCCTGATGGAAGTGGAGAAGGAGGGGGTCATCCCTCCGGCTCCGAGGATGAACACCCCGGCTAAGAGAAGGAATAAGGAGAAATTTTGCCGTTACCACCGGGACCACGGCCATGACACCAACGACTGCCGGGCGTTGAAAAATAAAATAGAGGCCCTCATCCAGAGGGGGCAACTGGCCAAATTTGTAAAGACAAACGATCGGGCGGATCGCAGCACTCCTCCGCCTCGGGGGGCTAACAAGCGCTCCGAACGGCGCGAGGAGACGCCCAAGTTTGAGGAAGAACGGGTCCTGCACCTCATCCACGGAAGGCCTATGGGGGGCTCCTCCAACTCCTCTCGGAAGGCCTTCGTCCGAGAGGTCAACTCAGTTCACAGCGCCCCTCCTCCCAAGGGCCTCGGAGTCCCAGTGACCTTCTCCGATGAAGACCTCGAGGGGGTCCGAACTCCCCACTGCGACGCCCTCGTCATCGACCTTCGCATGGCAAACTTCAAGGTGCAGAGGGTCCTGGTAGATAACGGGAGCTCGGTGAACATTCTCTTTCTCTCGGCCTTCCGAGGCCTGCAGCTGTCTCGGGACCGTCTCAAGCTGGCCTGGTTACACACTCCACGGGTTCACGGGGGTCCCAGTAACTGTCGAGGGAGTGATAACCCTAGATGTAACCGCTGGAAAGACCCCTACTACCCGGACCGAGCCGATGGACTTCATGGTCGTCGACGTCCCTGGCCGCGTATAATGTCATTCTAGGCCGACCCGGCCTAGCTGCCCTGGAGGCTGTCCCCTCAGCGTACCACCTTAAAATGAAGTTCCCCACTCGGTCGGGAGTAGGGGAAGTCAGGGGAAGCCAAGAGACGGCTCGGAAGTGCTACATGACTTCCACTGGGGGACCGGTGCTCTCCCTCGAAACACTAGAAATCCCTGAGCCGAAAGTCTGACCCACGTCCGAGTCGGCGGACGAGCTGGAAGAAGTGCTCTTCTCAGACGAGGACCCGAGCCGGAAGTTCCTCATCAGCAAGTCCTTACCGACTGCACTGTGCTCTGACTTGGTTAAATGCATCCGGGATAACCGCGACCTGTTTGCTTGGTCAGCCGCGGATATGCCCGGCATCTCTGAGGAGTTGCTAGTCCACCGCCTAAGTGTCGAATCGGGGTGCATACCGGTTCAGCAGAAGAGACGAAAATTCGCTCCCGAGCGACAGCAGGCCATCAAGGAAGAGGTGGATAAACTTTTGAAGGCTAAGTTCATACAGGAGGTAAACTACCCCCGAGTGACTTTCCAATGTTGTGATGGTCAAGAAGTCCAACGGCTCTTGGAGAATATGCATCGACTTCACCGACCTGAATAAGGCGTGTCTGAAGGACCCATTCCCTCTTCCGAACATCGACACCCTCATTGATGCCACCTCGGGCCATGAGCTCCTCAGCTTCATGGACGCCTTCTCCGGCTATAATCAGATCCGAATGTTCCCTCCGGACATTCCGAAAACCTCCTTCATCACCGATCAGGGCCTCTACTGCTACTGGGTCATGCCGTTCGGGTTGAAGAACGTGGGCGCCACTTACCAGCGCCTCGTCAACAAGGTCTTCCAGAGCCAGATAGGCTGAAACATGGAGGTGTACGTTGACGACATGCTCGTCAAGAGCATCCGAGGCACTGACCATGTGGCCGACCTCCAGGAGGCATTCGGCGTGTTGAGAAGGCACAGCATGCGGCTGAACCCGAACAAGTGTGCGTTCGGGGTCTCTTCGGGAAAGTTCCTCGGCTTCATGGTGAGCCAGCGAGGGATCGAAGCCAATCCCGAGAAGATCAAGGCCATATTGGACACGGCCCCGCCCCGAAACGTCAAGGAGGTGCAGAAGCTAACGGGTCGGCTCGCTGCTATCGGCCGGTTCCTCTCGAAGTCTGGGGAAAAGTGCCTCCCCTTCTTCAAAGCACTCAGGGGGGCTAAGGGTTTTGAATGGGGCCAACCACAACAGGAATCGTTCGACCAACTGAAGGCCTACTTGGTGAACCCCCCTGCTCAGCAAACCTGTCCCGGGGAAAACTCTCTTCATCTACTTGGCTGCTTCCGAGCAGACCCTAAGTGCTGTTTTGGTGAGAGAGGAGGACCGGGCCCAAAGGCCCATCTACTACGTGAGCAAGGTGCTTCGGGACGCCGAGCTCCGCTACCCGAAGATAGAGAAGATGGCCTACGCCCTGGTCATGGCGGCGAGGAAGCTCCGGCCGTACTTTCAATCCCACTCGGTCGTTGTCCTCACTGACCAACCTCTAAAGCAGATCCTCCACAAGCCCGAGACCTCGGGCCGGCTAATGAAGTGGTCCATAGAGCTGAGCCAACATGACATCTCCTACCAACCTCGGACGGCAATTAAAGCACAGGCCCTCGCCGACTTCATCGTAGAGTCCACCATCCCTGAAGTCAGCCACGCCTCGAATGGACCCCCCATTTGAACGGTCTTCGTGGACGGCTCCTCCTGTAGCGAAGGAAGCGGCGCCGGTATCATCCTGAACGGCCCTGACGACTTCGTCCTCCAGTATGCGATCCGTATGAACTTCAAGGCCTCCAACAATGAGGCGGAGTACGAAGCGCTCATCGCAGGCCTCGGACTTGCCCGAAGTGCTGGGGCGCAGCGCCTCCGAATCCATAGCGACTCCCAGCTTATCGTGAACCAAGTCTTGGGCGAGTACGAGGCCCGAGACGAGCGGATGGAGAAATACCTCGCTAAGGTTCGGGCCCTCATGAGCCGGTTCGAAGAGGCGCTCATCCAACGGGTCCCTCGTGAGGAGAACTCTCAGGCCGATGCCCTCTCCAAGTTGGCCTCATCCTCCCTACAAGGTCTTGAATAGACCGTTCTGATCGAGGTCCTCTCTAGGTCGAGCATAGCAGACGAGACATCCGGCTTGGTGGAGTCGTTGCCGGTCATGTTGTAAGATAATTGGATGAAGCCGTTAGTGGAATTCTTGAGGGACGGGGTCCTGCCCGAGGATCCCAAAGAAGCACGCCGAGTCAGAACCCGGGCCGAGCCAGAACCCGGGCCGAGCGGTATGTCTTGATCGAGGGTACCTTATACAAACGCTCCTTCTCTCAAATAGACGGCCTGACCATACCTAAGGTGCCTCTCTCCAGAACAGGCCTGACTATGCCCTACAAGAGCTCCACGAGGGCATCGGCGGGGCACACTCAGGATCCAGGTCCTTGGCCCAGAAAGCTTTGAATTATGGATACTTCTGGCCGACCCTCCTTCAAGACGCCGAACGACACGTTCGGCAATGTAACTCTTGTCAGAGACACTCCAGCATCCGTCACCTCCCTCAGGCCAACCTCGCCTCCCTATCAAGTCCTATCCCCTTCGCAATGTGGGGGATGGATTTACTAGGGTCTTTCCCTCCGGCTCCGGGTCAGTTCAGGTTCTTGGTCGTAGCCATCGACTACTTCTCGAAGTGGGTCGAGGTCGAGCCCCTCGCCACTATAACCGAGAACAAGGTGGTTCAATTTTTCTGGAAGAACATCATCTGCAGATTCGGCGTCCCCCGTGTCCTCGTGACGGACAACGGGACTCAGTTCACTGGCGCAGTATTCCGAGCTCTGTGCGACGACCTTGCCATCCAGCAGCGCTTCTCGTCCGTCTCCCACCCTCAGTCGAACGGACAGGTAGAAAATGCTAATCGGCAGATCCTCGCAGGCATCAAGAAAAGGCTGGACAAATGTTCCAAAGGCTTATGGGTCGACCAACTCCCCAACGTCCTATGGAACTACCGCACGAGCAAGCGGACCCCCACAGGAGAGTCCCCTTTCAACCTCACCTATGGGTCCGAGGCGGTGATCCCCCTCGAGGTCGGAATACCTTCCCCTCGGCTCGCAGCCTACGACGAGAAACAGAACGCCAGGGACCTCAGGGCAGACTTAGATCTGATTGATGAGCTGAGGGAAAGAGCGTCGATTCGGCAGCAGAATTACCGAAGAAGGGTCGAGTTCGCATACAACAAGAAGGTCCGACCCACCAACCTTAAGCAAGGGGATTTAGTGTTGAGAAAACTGGCCATATCCTTCCCCAATCAGAGGAGCAAGCTGGCTCCGAACTGGGAAGGGCCGTACAAGATTACAAGGGTAGTTCGGCCCGGAGCATATCGCCTGGAAGATCTAGAGGGCAGAGAGATTCCGAGGACCTGGAATGCCGACCACCTCCTAAAATACCAAGAAAGCGTCCCGGCGCCACTCTAAGTATCACAGGATATCGAGCCATTCCTCTCCTCTAACTTGTAACCTATTTTCATAAATTGTAATATGTAAAACGGTTCGCCGTCGATTATCAATGAAGAAAGCTCTTTCATACTTATAAATTTGCATGCCTCTCTCCGCCCTTATCACCTGTTTTTTAAATTTTGATTTCAACCAATGGTTCGGAGTCCATGTCCGGCTCGACTTTACCTCCTCGGCTCGTCCCCGGACGAGCCAGAGGTAAATCGCCGTTCGGAACTGCTCCCACAACCGTTGAACTACACCGATGGTTCGGAGTCCAACACTCGGCTCGACTTTACCTCCTCGGCTCGTCCCCAGACGAGCCAGAGGTAGATCGCCGTTCGGAACTGCTCCCACAACCGTTGAACTACACCAATGGTTCGGAGTCCATGTCCGGATTGACTTTACCTCCTCGGCTCGTCCCCGGACGAGCCAGAGGTAGATCGCCGTTCGGAACTGCTCCCACAACTGTTGAACTACACCGATGGTTCGGAGTCCAACACTCAGCTCGACTTTACCTCCTCGGCTCGTCCCCGGACGAGCCAGAGGTAGATCGCCGTTCGGAACTGCTCCCACAACCGTTGAACTACACCGATGGTTCCGGAGTCCAACACTTGGTTCAATTCCACTCCCCAAACTTGCTTCTCGGCGAGTTAGGAGTAGATCACCATTCGAAACTGCTCCCACAACCGTTGAACTACACCGATGGTTCGGAGTCCAACACTCGGCTCGACTTTACCTCCTCGGCTCGTCTCCGGACGAGCCAGAGGTAGATCGCCGTTCGGAACTGCTCCCACAACCGTTGAACTACACCGATGGTTCCGGAGTCCAACACTTGGTTCAATTCCACTCCCCAAACTTGCTTCTTGGCGAGTTAGGAGTAGATCACCATTCGGAATTGCTCCCACAACCGTCGAACATTCGCTACGACCGGCGAACTTCACCCTAGAAAGGAGCTCGGGTCCCCCCTCGACTTCGCAAGAAGAGGGAGACGGAAGCCCTAAGAAGAAGGGTCGGATCACGTTGCCTTCGGTCGGCTGGCCGAGCAAGTGCCTTTCCGATCCTGCAAACGAAGAAAACTCGCTTTCTCCTCAACTTTCGCGTAGGATCCCGATCAGACGGCCAGGATCTTGCCAGCGACGCTAGACGACAAGATAACGTTTTCTTGGGAACAGAGCCGTCTCGAGATTCGTGCCAAAATCTAACGGCCCAGATCTTGTCAGCGCCGCTAACGACAAGATAGCGTTCCCGTACAAACTGGCTCACCTCGAGATTCTTGCCGACGGCACTATGCGCCCGGCTCGTAAATCTCGGCATGACCAACACACTCACAAGCAAAATAAGTACGCAGAGCCACAAAGGAATTTTATTAATAATCGCGACACAATACAAAGCAATATTTCCATGGTTACAAAGTATTAGAAAACAAAAAATACAGCGCCGACCCATTACACTTGGTCCTCAAACAGAAATGTCTTCACTGTCCTCTTCGGTCGCCAGCCCTTCCACTTCAGCTGTTAGCTCCTCCGCCTCCTTCCGAAGCTTCGCCTCCACAGTTTGTAAGTGATGGATCTCGTAAAGCAAATCGTCCCACTTGGCTAAATCTTCGACTGATTGTGCCGAATACAGTGAACCCGAAGAGCGTTGCTAAAAGCTGTCTGCGAGTCGTCGTCCTCCCCTACGGGGGTCGCCTCGATAATCCTACTGTAACGCCCCGAATTCCAAATTACTGAATTCGAGATGTTCTTCAGGATCTTTTCACTTTTCTCGAGTACAATTTTACAAGGAAATTCAAACTTTTTCTTTTTACATCGGAGTTACAACATCTTACATTTAAATTTACACAGCGGAAGCAAAATGTACAACATTTACATAAATGAACAACAACGTAATGAGATCTTTATGCATCCATTGCTCTTTACATGTAATTCATCCTGCATACAAAACTGTGGGTACGTCAGTTTATTCAACCGACGATAATTATACATGGCCATCCTCTCTATGCCAGAAACAGTATAATGAATCTCATTTCTTAACAAATCACAACTTGTTCATAATAAGCATGTAAATCAAAAGGGAACTTTTAATGATGTCGTGTCGTGATTGTGCGCTTAAATCCTTAATGCAAATTAATTAATTTTCACATGACACTAATGCACACTTGTTCGAATTCTATGCATCCCATACTACATAGGTTCGAGGGCAAGCCTCTTAATCGTGCTTCATTTTTGTAGGGTTCAATCCCCTGCCATGACTTACTCTACTTCCGTAAATTCAATGAGTATCCTAGATGATTCTATGAGTACAAGCATGTATCCTGGTCCCTGGAGTAGAATTTCGCGTCATGTCTTGACTCGTCAAGCATGCATTCTGCGACAATTCAGCCTCCTCCCTGAACACAATCCTCTTGCAGTCACCAAAGCATCCCATGAGCGTGACTAAAGTGCGATCATTACTGAGTTGTGCCCGCGCCATGTCTTGACTCATCAAGCATGCATTCTGCGGCTCACACACCCGCACCGTACCCTAGCTCTCATACTCATATTTTTCTCTCACCTTCATCACCTCCACACTATGTATTAAAGTTACATTAGAATCATGAATAAAAATCAAGCTCTAGAGTTAGCCTCTCCATCAACCGGACTTATCATTTCATTTCACTTGACCAACCTGGTCTATTTCTCAACATCATTTCATTTCACTGCCGGGGAGACTTAGCTACTCCTTCGTTCAATTTCAATTTCACAATATCCAATTGAGCATCATCAGCTCATCATTCATTTTAGAGTCTCACAGACTTTCTCATCATGATTTAGCCTTTCATAATTATTCATTTAATTCTCAATTCTCATCTATGATTCATTTCACATAATTTATACAGCCATAAACAGAGTCCATCGACTTAAATCATAAGGTTCGCAATTACCAACAGCAAATAACATGAATTCAAATATATCAAAGTCCACTCTGTACAGTCGACTTGGAAGAACACCAGTCGACTTATACAGTCACATACAGGTTCCTCAAAAATGCTCGGGATAGTCGACTGTTGTACTCAACCAGTCGCCTGTCCCGCAACTTTCCATGTTCACAATATTTGTCCATATGACAGTCGACTGTTCATAGATCAGTCGTCTGTCTTGGAGATTTCAAACAGCACAATTCTAAGTCCAGATCAGTCGACTTGCTACACGCATTCGGTCGACTGGACAGATCCATTTTCCATTAAAGAGATTATTTACAGTTCTTACATGTGCTTGCATCATGATGTCAATTAACAGTATACATAAATTCATGTTTCATAAACAGGGTCTCTTATTGTCCAGTAGCATTACAACATGAATGTTCAGTTACTAATATGCTCTTTCTTTAGAGAAGAATACTCTAAACATGCATTCACATAGTTCATACTTTCTTACGACAATGAAGATATAAATCTCAAGTCATCATACTGGATCTACATAAATAAAATATCTTTATTCATCGAACTTCCAAACAGTCATATTCAGATTGAAGCACCAGTCGACTTAGTACAACATCAATCGACTGCTCCGACAATTTAAGTTATTAATCACCATTAGTTCCTTTCATTCATTTACCTTCCCTCCATCACATGTGTCACAGGGAAAAATATACATATAATAATCACACCATCATGTCTATTTGCACACATTTTTATCAGCACATTATGAAAAGTAGTGTCTCGTACCAGTCGGCTGTCTCACATGACAGTCGACTGTACCGACAGTCTCGTTCTCAATACTAATAGCATGTTCAAGCAATTCCAACTACATTCAATTCACTTTTGTAACATGGTATCAATCATAGTAATTATAGTATCATTCCTACATTAGAAGTCCTGAGAAACACCCACCTTATATGAAGAAATAAACGAAATCCCGCACTTCTCAAAGTAGAGAACGCCTTCTTGCTCCTTTGCTCCACACCGAGCTCCTCAGCAATGCTGCTTGCCTCCACAGAAAAGCTTCCACACAAACTCACAAATACTCTCTTGTAATAGCAATCTTAGAAAATTTTAGTGTAAAAGAGATAGGGGATAGGAGGGGTATTTATACTAGGAAATAGATAGAATGGAGGGTTAAGATACATTGGGGAGTTGGAGAATCAAGGGCTGAGATCTAATCGGGAGTTGAGAAACTACCCACACCTCAAGAGTAACTACCCATGACTCAAGTCCATCACTTCCACAATCCGGCCAAGCTTGTGTCTTGTGCACGTGTACATGGAGTGCACGTGTACACACAAACCCCACTCCATAAAATGCACATCAATACCCGGAAAAAGAAGAAAAGGATGCTACACATACAAGTTGTAGGAATTTAAATAAATAAAAGGTTAAGTTTATGGGCTTAAGTTCATTTGGGCCAAAATATTTTAAAAGAGAAAATAGACAAATCGACATTTGGGCTTTAAGAAGAATACTTTATCGAAAAATAATACTTTATTCATCATGTGGAGAAAAATAAGCTACACAAGCACACCATATGAAAATAAATAAATAATCTTTAAGTATTTAAGAAAAATCGGGGTATTACATCACTCCCTCCTTAGAATAGTTCCGTCCCCGGAACTACAGCCAAGAGCGAGAACCAGAAAAACACCACAACAACAAGAGATACAAGGATACAAAGATACAATCAAACAAAAAGCTCAGGATAATCCTTCAACATCCTCTCCTCAGATTCCCAAGTAGCCTCTTCAACCAAGTGGTTTCTCCAGACTACCTTGACCATCGGTATCATCTTATTCCTCAAGACTTTCTCCCTACGGTCAACAATCTCGACAGGAATCTCGATGTAATTCAGGCCTAACTGCAAACCTTCCGGCACTTCAGGCAAGTGATGACTCGGATCTGGAATATAACCTCTTAACATAGACACATGAAAGACATTGTGCACCTGAGACAACTCCTCCGGTAATTCAAGCCGGTAAGCAGTTTTTCCGATCCTTTTCAATATCTTATACGGGCCTATAAATCTCGGGGCTAACTTCCCGCCTTTGCCAAATCGAACCACACCTTTACTGGGTGATACCTTCAGAAAGACGAAGTCACCAACCTCAAACTCAAGGTCCCTTCTCCGGTTGTCTGCATAGCTTTTCTGCCTGCTCTGAGCTTCCACCAACCTTTTCCTGATCAGACCAATCTTCTCAGAAGTCAGCTGTACAAGCTCAGGACCAAACAACTGACGCTCCCCAACCTCATACCAGCAAACAGGAGTCCTGCACTTCCTGCCATACAAAGCTTCATACGGCGCCATCCCAATGCTAGCCTGAAAACTGTTGTTGTAGGCAAACTCTACCAAAGGTAAATGCCTTTCCCAACTGCCTCCGAAGTCTAGTATACAACACCGAAGTATATCCTCAAGAATACGGTTGACTCTCTCGGTCTGCCCATCGGTCTGTAGATGAAAAGCAGTGCTGAAATCTGTCTTGGTACCCAAAGCTGTCTGAAGACTCCTCCAAAAATGCGAAGTAAACCGCGCATCTCGATCAGACACAATAGTTGAGGGAACACCATGAAGTCAGACAATCTCACCAACATACAACTCAGCCAACTTGTCCATCGAAGCAGTGAGTTTCATCGCCAAAAAGTGAGCGGACTTGGTAAGTCGATCGACTATAACCCAAATAGCATCATTGCCTTTAGAACTCTTAGGCAGTCCCGTAATGAAGTCCATACTGATGTTATCCCACTTCCATTTCGGAATAGGTAACGGCTGTAATAGACCTCCGGGTCTCTGATTTTCGGCTTTGACTTGCTGACAAACCTTCACACCTCGCGACAAATTCGGCCACATCCCGCTTCAAACCTGACCACCAGAAATGCTGTTTGATGTCCTTGTACATCTTAGTACTCCCAGGATGTACTGACAAAAGAGTAGCATGCGCCTCCTGAAGAATACTCTCTTTCAGGTCTGCCTGATCTGGAACACACAGCCTATCTCCGAACCACAGCACTCCATCCCTGGTCTGAAATCCGGGCAACCTGCCAGCACCAACCTGCTCCTTCATCTCCAAGATATCAGCATCAACTTCCTGACTTGCAATGATCCTTGCATTCAAAGTAGGCTGAAGCTTCAACTGAGATAAAGATGCTCCCAATCCTTGCAAGACAACTTCAATACCTGCTCGATCCAACTCCTCAATCAGATGCCTCTGAGTCGTAATCAAACTGGCCAAACTGCTTTTGCGACTAAGTGCATCAGCAACAACATTAGCCTTTCCAGGATGATACTTGATCTCAGGTCGCATATCCTCGAGCACTTCCAACCATCTCCGCTGCCTCAGATTGAGATCCCTCTGCTGGTATATATACTTCAAGCTTTTGTGGTCCGTGTATATGTTCAACTTCTCACCGTACACGTAGTGCCTCCATTGCTTCAAAGTAAAGATAATCGCAGCCAACTCCAGATCATGAGTCGGATAATTCTTCTCATGCGGTCGTAGTTGCCTAGACCCATAAGCGATTACTTTACCTTCTTGCATTAAGACACAACCCAGCCCCCGATGTGAAGCGTCGCTATAAACATCGTACTCAACTCCTGCTCTAGGCAAAGCCAAAATTGGTGCAGTAGTCAGTCTATCTTTCAACTCCTGAAAACTCGCCTCACATTGCTCGGTCCACTTGAAGCTCACATTCTTCTTGGTCAACTCAGTAAGCGGCACAGCTATCTGAGCATAACCTTGAATGAATCTCCTGTAGTATCCAGTCATCCCAAGAAAACATCTGACTTCCTTCACTGTAGTAGGCCTAGCCCAATCTCTCACTGCCTCTATCTTCTGAGGGTCAGTTGCCACTCCCTCCTTAGAAAGGATGTGACCTAGGAATGCCACTTCAGATTTCCAGAAATCACACTTGGATAACTTGGCATACAACCTCTGCTCTTCCAACTTCTGCAAAACTGCTGCCAGATGCTCGGTGTGCTCCTCCTCAGACTTGGAGTACACGAGAATATCGTCGATAAACACCATGACGAAAGAATCAATAAACGGCCTCAGAACTCTGTTCATCAAGTCCATGAAGATTGCGGGTGCATTCGTCACTCCGAATGGCATAACTAAGAATTCGTAATGCCCATGCCGAGTTCTAAATGCAGTTTTGTGCACATCTTCGGCTTTCACTCGTACTTGGTGATATCCTGATCGAAGGTCTATTTTGGAGAATACAGCCGCTCCTTGTAGACGATCGAACAAGTCATCAATTCGAGGAATCGGATACTTATTCTGAACAGTGACCTTATTCAGCTCCCGGTAATCGAGACACATCCTCATCGATCCATCCTTCTTCTTTACCAAAAGCACTGGTGCTTCTCAAGGTGACGCACTAGGTTGAATAAAGCCTTTTCCCAACAGTTCCTCAATCTGCTGTTTCACCTCATCCTGTTCCACTGGAGCCATCATATACGGTGCCTTAGAAATGGGTGCCCTTCCCGATTGAACAGTGATGCTGAACTCTACATCACGATGCGGAGGTAACCCAGGAAAATCTTCCAAGAACACGGTCGGATAGTCCCGAACCATAGGAATCCCTTGCAATTCCACAGGAGTCTCTTCCTTGCGGATAGTTGCCACCAACTTAGAACACTTCAACTTCCCTTGAAAAGTGACTTCAGGTCCTCCTGGAGCCTTCACTGTTACCGTCTTGGCCTTACACTCGATGCTTGCACTGTACACCGACATCCAATCAATGCCAATGATAACATCGACTCCCAAGATGGTCAGCTCGATCAGATCAATGCCAAAGATTCGATCCCCAATCACTATCTCGCAATCAGCATAATACCGATCAGTGGTCAAAGTTTCCCCTAATGGAGTAGCTACTGCTAAGATCTTGGCTGAAAAAATCTTCGGTTCAGCTCCCAACACTTTAGCAAATCTAGGAGACACAAAAGTATGAGAGGATCCAGTATCAAACAATACAACAGTCTTCTTTCCATTAAGATAGAGTTCGCCTGTTACATAATACACACCATTACATAACAGTTTCACACTATGAACGGGAAGAAGAAATGACAAAACCACACTAAACATCAGCCCTCGTACCAGAGATGACCTGATCCGCCTCCTCAGCATCAGCTTCTGTCAAAGCAAATACTCGCCCTGACTGGTACGGCCTCTTCCCAGTCTGCTGTATTGGCACATTGTGATTGCCAGCCCGTGGTTTGAGACATCGAGATTGGTAATGTCCCACTTCACCACAGTTAAAGCAAGTGACTGCAGAAGGTCTCACCACATCGTTTTCAGGTCTTCCAGCTACACTGACAGCGTTCGCTCCTGTCGGTTTGAACCTCTGTGCAAACGGTTGCCCCTTGAAACTCTCCGATGGTGCGGGCCTCTTCCCGGACTGCCAGTTGCTCCTCTGGTGCTGAGCAACATGGAACTGCTCCATATCCGCCTCCGTCGCTGCCGCCCTCTTGACCAGCTTATCGAATCTCCTGATACCAAGAGGTATCATACGAGACCTCAAGCTCGGCCTCAGACCATGCTCGAACTTGCGAGCCTTCTTCGCCTCATCCATCACCAGTTCTGGAGCATACCTGGAGAGCTGAGTAAACTTGGTCTCATACTCCCTTACTGACATGCTGCCTTGCTGAAGTGACAGAAACTTCATGGCCTTCTTCTCCTGAACATCGGAGGGAAAATAATGGCTGCGGAATTCTTCCAGAAATTCCTCCCAGCCAAGCAACAAGCCGCCCATAGTCCTCTTCATCGACTGCCACCAAACAGCCGCATCCTTCTCCAACTGCAAAGTCGCCAACTTGACCTTGCTACCCTCCGGTGTCTCCAACACCTCGAAGATTGTCTCCACTTGCCGAATCCAGTTGTCAGCCGCATCTGGGTCTGACTTTTCCTCGAACACTGGTGGTTTCATTCTCTTGAATGATTCCACTAGCTTAATTGCCTCGGATACTGGATTCACCGGCCCCCTTCCTTGGTTCGCAGCCACTGCATTCAGCGTCTGGTAAACCCTTGCAAGTTCGGTCTCCAAGTCCAAACCTTCACCATTCCTGGCTCCTCTTCTCGACATATTCTGATGCAAAAGATCCATTAAATTCGAAGTATAAGACAAGAAATTAAACCAACTTTCATTTCATTGAATTCCAAAGTTTATACATTCGAATTAAAAGACATTTTGACATCAGAACAGAAGAAAATAGAAACTAGGACAATCTAATCTCTACGGGTCCTCTTCGCTGCTCGAAGTTCATCCCGCAGTTCATCCACTTGGTCCTTCAACACATCCGTCAGGTTCTTTCTCTTCTCAAGTTCCCATACTCGGTGACTGAGAACGGAGAAATCGGCCTTCCGCTGTGCCAGCTGAGCCTCCAAAACTCCAACTCTATACTTCAGGGTATCCACTTGCCTCTGAAGAGAAGCCACAGTGCCACTCAGAGCTGGTCCCTTTTCTTCATCGGAAGAAGAATCATCAGATGAATCCGGCGGTGGGGTGATTTCTCGAGATTCAGGGTACTCCTCATCATCAGAATCTGCTTGCCCAGGGTGATACTCGTCCTCAGAATCAGCCTGTCCAGGATGGTACTCTTCCTCAATAATATGCCAGTCGTCGCCTCCAGCAGGGTCGAAGTGATCAGCCATCTTAGAAATAGAGAGGAAGAAGCATAAATCATAGAGCAACACAAATGTAAGTCACTTACATTTAAATCTCTAGACTCAAACCCACACTCTAATGTCCACATCTAGAGTGTCGTTCCTTATAAATTTGTACAAGTGTGAAAGCGTAGAAAGCGTGGCTCTGATACCACTCTGTAACGCCCCGAATTCCAAATTACTGAATTCGAGATGTTCTTCAGGATCTTTTCACTTTTCTCGAGTATAATTTTACAAGGAAATTCAAACTTTTTCTTTTTACATCAGAGTTACAACATCTTACATTTAAATTTACACAGCGGAAGCAAAATGTACAACATTTACATAAATGAACAACAACGTAATGAGATCTTTATGCATCCATTCCTCTTTACATGTAATTCATCCTGCATACAAAACTGTGGGTACGTCAGTTTATTCAACCGACGATAATTATACATGGCCATCCTCTCTATGCCAGAAACAGTATAATGAATCTCATTTCTTAACAAATCACAACTTGTTCATAATAAGCATGTAAATCAAAAGGGAACTTTTAATGATGTCGTGTCGTGATTGTGCACTTAAATCCTTAATGCAAATTAATTAATTTTCACATGACACTAATGCACACTTGTTCGAATTCTATGCATCCCATACTACATAGGTTCGAGGGCAAGCCTCTTAATCGTGCTTCATTTTTGTAGGGTTCAACCCCCCGCCATGACTTACTCTACTTCTGTAAATTCAATGAGTATCCTAGATGATTCTATGAGTACAAGCATGTATCCTGGCCCCTGGAGTAGAATTTCGCGTCATGTCTTGACTCGTCAAGCATGCATTCTGCGACAATTCAGCCTCCTCCCTGAACACAATCCTCTTGCAGTCACCAAAGCATTCCATGAGCGTGACTAAAGTGCGATCATTACTGAGTTGTGCCCGCGCCATGTCTTGACTCATCAAGCATGCATTCTGCGGCTCACACACCCGCACCGTACCCTAGCTCTCATACTCTTGTTTTTCTCTCACCTTCATCACCTCCACATTATGTATTAAAGTTACATTAGAATCATAAATAAAAATCAAGCTCTAGAGTTAGCCTCTCCATCAACCGGACTTATCATTTCATTTCACTTGACCAACCTGGTCTATTTCTCAACATCATTTCATTTCACTGCCGGGGAGACTTAGCTACTCCTTCGTTCAATTTCAATTTCACAATATCCAATTGAGCATCATCAGCTCATCATTCATTTTAGAGTCTCACAGACTTTCTCATCATGATTTAGCCTTTCATAATTATTCATTTAATTCTCAATTCTCATCTATGATTCATTTCACATAATTCATACAGCCATAAACAGAGTCCATCGACTTAAATCATAAGGTTCGCAATTACCAACAGCAAATAACATGAATTCAAATATATCAAAGTCCACTCTGTACAGTCGACTTGGAAGAACACCAGTCGACTTATACAGTCACATACAGGTTCCTCAAAAATGCTCGGGATAGTCGACTGTTGTACTCAACCAGTCGCCTGTCCCGCAACTTTCCATGTTCACAATATTTGTCCATATGACAGTCGACTGTTCATAGATCAGTCGTCTGTCTTGGAGATTTCAAACAGCACAATTCTAAGTCCAGATCAGTCGACTTGCTACACGCATTCGGTCGACTGGACAGATCCATTTTCCATTAAAGAGATTATTTACAGTTCTTACATGTACTTGCATCATGATGTCAATTAACAGTATACATAAATTCATGTTTCATAAACAGGGTCTCTTATTGTCCAGTAGCATTACAACATGAATATTCAGTTACTAATATGCTCTTTCTTTAGAGAAGAATACTCTAAACATGCATTCACATAGTTCATACTTTCTTACGACAATGAAGATATAAATCTCAAGTCATCATACTGGATCTACATAAATAAAATATCTTTATTCATGGAACTTCCAAACAGTCATATTCAGATTGAAGCACCAGTCGACTTAGTACAACATCAATCGACTGCTCCGACAATTTAAGTTATTAATCACCATTAGTTCCTTTCATTCATTTACCTTCCCTCCATCACATGTGTCACAGGGAAAAATATACATATAATAATCACACCATCATGTCTATTTGCACACATTTTTATCAGCACATTATGAAAAGTAGTGTCTCGTACCAGTCGGCTGTCTCACATGACAGTCGACTGTACCGACAGTCTCGTTCTCAATACTAATAGCATGTTCAAGCAATTTCAACTACATTCAATTCACTTTTGTAACATGGTATCAATCATAGTAATTATAGTATCATTCCTACATTAGAAGTCCTAAGAAAAGATGGAAAAATGAACAGCAAGATTTCAATACACTTCCGAGGCGCAACACTTGAAGAATTTTCCAATCAAACTTTCAAATTCATATTCAGATTTAATAGCTCCACATACAACAAGACCGACTCTACTACAAAGTTTTGCAACAATCAGAAGAAACACAAAACGACATGATCAGGGTCTCCTCGGAAGGGGAACGCTTCGATTCAAGGAAACGCGAGGACGACGAGGCCTCGCCTCCGAGCTCGATCCCAAACCAACGAAGTGTGATCCCCCTTCGCAACTGACCCTGACTGTGGCACTGACCGAGGTGCCGCTCGACGACATGGCCACGCTACTCTGAGCATCGGCAGGGCTCCGCTTAGCCACAGGCAAACGTGTCGCGAGTTCATAAAAGGAAATCCCTCTCTCGCTCTCTTCGCGAGTGCACGATGTACTGCGGACGTTGGCCCTCTCCGGCAGGGGCTTGAGTGATGCGACCTCCTCCTCCAGTTCGATGATTCTGTCTCTCAAAGCGTCGTCCTTCGCCAACTTCTTCAAGCGAGGGGGCCTTGACGAGCCCGAAACGTTGGCACTGTCGGTTGCGAGCCGCCGGAAGTGGGTGACTTCGATCCCCCTATCTATTGTGATCCTCCTAAGCCTGTCGACCTCGGCCAACAACTTCTTGCGCTCGGAAGAGGCCTTCTCCAGTTCGGAAGCTAGCTTCTCTTCCGCTGCCGAGCATTCTTCCTCCGCTAACTCCAAGTGTTGGACCTCGGCCAGAAGCTCGTCATTCTTCCGCTCGGCGACGGTCAGCTCTCTACGAAGCCGCTCGACCTCACCCTCGGGACAAGGAGCTTGGGGTTACTTCCGCAGTTGTTTCAACTCGCGAAGATGCCCCCTCACAGCTGCCTTCGTCTCCTCCAGCTTCAGGAACATGAGGAACCGCCTCTGTCGGCTATTCGAGAGCTCGCCCTTCGTTTTGGCCAGCTCCTTACGGAGGTGTGCAACCTCCGTAATCGGACCGAACTTAACCTGAAAATCAGAGTTAAATTCGAGACCCAACACTTGGAGAATTCTACGCCTATTCAAACATAAAATCCGAGACTCAACACTTGGATAAATTTTGGCCAAACGAACCGTTTTTCATTCAAAACCGAGAAGAAAGTTTTACAAGAGCGGTGGCCAGTCCGCAATTAGGCTTACAAAAAGAAACAAAACAATAAAAGACTAAAGAGGCAACCGAGTCAGGGGTCGACCTTTTTGTCGTTCGGGTCCGTCAACCCCCTGGCCTTGTCCTCGTCCTCGCCTTCGTCTTCGTCTTCGTCCTCGCTCCCACTCTCCTCCTCGGAGTCATCCTCCTCTTCTTCCTCGGCCCCGGCCTCACCCGGGCCTTCGACACCGTCCGTCTGCCCCTCGGGGCTGAGCATCCCCAGGGGCACCTCCTCCTCCCCCTCCACGGGGTCGTAGAAACGGTAAGAAGACGTGTCGAAACCCGGATTCCGAGCGGCGACGTGGAGCAGTGCCCGGCCGTAGGCATCCTCCATGTTCTTATACATGTGGAGCTCGGCCTCCTCCTGGACAGCCTTCTTCGCCTTTGCCACCTTGGACCGGTGCTTAGCCATGATCCTCTCGGCCCTCTTCCGAGCCCTCTCCGCCTCCGACCGAGCATTGGCCAGCTCCTCCCTCACCTCGGCGTTCTCCTTCTCCGAGGCCTCGAGTTTGGCTGCCGTGTCCTTCGACAGCTGAATGGCATCGACCAACTGCTTCTCCAACCCCGCCGCTTCGGCGGCCCTTTCTGACGAGAGGAGCTGCTCGGCATCAAGCAACTTCGTGGCTTTGACGCGCTCCGTTATCTCCCGCTCATACTTCTGCTCCTTGCTCGCAAACTCCTCAAGCAAGTAGTTGAAGTGGCAGAGGGTCTGAAAAAGAGCAAGCTGTCAAGGTCCGAACGCAGGGACTTGGAAAAATCTCAGAAAAAGTTTCAGTGAGAGAGAGTCCGGTCCACTTACCGACATGGTGTTCCGAGCGATCTGCATCGCGGCATCTCCTGCTAGCCCGGCCT
Source organism: Hemerocallis citrina (assembly GCA_017893485.1). NCBI lineage: Eukaryota > Viridiplantae > Streptophyta > Magnoliopsida > Asparagales > Asphodelaceae > Hemerocallis > Hemerocallis citrina. The sequence continues at coordinate 22,616,152 of CM030365.1, forward strand.
TTAGGGCCGCTCGATCCTTCGGGGTCGGCAGGTGCCTCACCGCTTCCATGCAGATGTTGCCTTCGCCCAAGAAGCCGTCGACATTCATCACCTGCCAGTCAGGGACGAAGATCTGCTTGTGCCTCTCGGTCAAGATCTTCTCCGCCTCGGCAGTGAGGGGCGGAACTGGGGAAGACATCACCTCTTTTATGCCGAACGCACCGCTCGACGACCCGGCTGCAGCCCCCTCCACCGTTGGTGCCGGCGCACCGGAAACTGGAGGGTCGGTAGCTGCAGACTTTTCCTGCTCGGGGCCGGCCACCTGGGCGACGGCCTCCTCCAGGTCGCTTGTCTTCCCGACCGACGGTTTCTTCGGGGCTCGGCCGCCCTGAGGCCCCGCCGAAGTCCTCTTCTTCTTCGTCTCCTGCTCCGCCGCCCTGGCCTTCGCCATCAAAGCCCTATAGTCCATCTTCATCGTCTCTGCACAAGCCGAATGAAAAAACTTAGAAAAATTTTCATGAACTTCAAGCAAAGAGTATAAATACCAGAAGCGTACTAGGGTCGATCGGACTGAGACCCCCTCGAAACAGAGCCTCCTCGGTAATATCTTTCCAACTTAGTGCTGGCAGGGCGAGGAGCTTCTTGTGGACCTCTGTTTCCTCGTCACTCAGCATCGGCTCCTTCTTGGCTCGCTTGGGCATGCCATCCTTCACCCAAACTATCGGTATCACCCACGACGCGGGGGCTCGGATGATGAAGTACTTCTCCTTCTAATGTTTGATCGAGTCCGGATTCTCGATCAACTTCACGCCCGTCCGCAGCGAAAGATAGAACCTTTGTTCGTTTCGGCTTGGCTGACAAGGTCGGTAGAGGCTCCGAAAGAGAAACATGCTCGGCTCGGCACCGACCTCTTGGCACCGGAGGACAAACACCATGATGTGCCTCCAGGTGTTCGGCATCAGCTGGGCGGGGCTCTGGGCGGGGCTCAAACCGTACCAGTTCAAAACGTCAACTACGAACGGATGAAGGGGAAAGCGGAGTCCGGCGATGAGAGAGTCGACAGGAAAGACGCACACATCTGTCGAAGACTTCGTATTGGCTCGGAAGCCTGGCCCGGGGAGGAGCAGCCCGTACTCGGCGGGGGTCCGGAATCCCTTTCGGATCAGATGTAGATCAGCCTCCGTAAGAGACGAGATGGTATGGTCCACCTCGGACAGCTCTCTCGGTTCATTCTCCTCTACCGACTTGGCCGTGCCTTGGGTCACCTTCTCTAAGATATCTTCAGCATAGTCCCGAACGCCTCCTACGCTCGACAGGGCAATAGGCTACCGACCGAACGCCCCCACCGTATTCGGCGTCTCGACGATCGTGACTACCGTTTTACCCTTTTGAGATGCCGCCGCGACCTCCTGAGGTAGTTCGGCTACTTCACCCTCTCTGTCCGGCCGAACGACACTCTGGTCGGTCGGCTCCACTATCTCCTTTCCTTTGCCCGCTCGGCCTACGGCTTGCTCCGAGGCGGGGGTCTCATCCGAGGAAGTAATCTTAACCATTTTCTAAAGAAAGGGGAAGGAGACTGACCTTGAAGTGACAGCTACGGTCGGAAAAGTTCACCGGAGACAGAGAACGCCTCGCCGCGACAGCTTGCACCACCACCAAGGAGCTGAAAACTTCGAAGGTGAAAGTAAAAACTGGAGAGAGAGAGTAAAAGTGAATAATGAGACTTGGGTTAAGGGGGGGTGAAGATTTATAGTAATAGAGGAACGTCTCTTGAACTTCCAAACGTAAGGGCGCGACTTTTTGGGCCGCTCTCGAAACGTCGCGAAGGCCCAACACGACTTTGTCCTCCCACCAAGTCAAGTAGTTCGGCACCACAGGGTCTAAATCCGAATCACATGCGATCCGAGCCCAGCCTTAAAGAGCCCGGTCGGCAACCGAGCAGGTGCCTTTCCGATCCTGCAAACGGGGAAAACTCACTTTCTCCTCAACTTTCGTGTAGGATCTCGATCAGACGGCTCAGATCTCGCCAGCGACACTAAACGACAAGATAGCGTTTTCTTGGGAACTGAGCCCATCTCGAGATTCTCCACAACATCTAACGACTCAGATTGGGCCACGTCGCTCGGATAATCATACCCTCGGACGTCCCACCTCTGTCTGAAGGAACCAGAAAAAATTTAGATACAAAGTTTTAAGGCACCGCCCTCGGCGAGCCCCCCCAGGCCCCAGGTCTCGGTCGGTATTTCGCCGACCCCCGGGGCCCGGTCAAAAGTAGATCGGCACACCCCCCATCTCTAACTCCTTCGGGCTGACAACCATCGGAAGCCGTCAGCCCGGAAGGAAGACAGAGGTGGGAGAAGACCCATCATTCCGAAGCTACTGCAGACCCTCGGATCCGGACCTGGGTCATCACCTCTTCTACCGTGATCTTTCCCGACCCTGACACCCGCATTGGGGCAGTCAGAATCGGGAGAAGATCACGGTGGAAGAACGACCACCCGTCCTCCCGAAGCAAACTCGACCCTCGGATCCGGACTTGGGTCATCACCTCTTCTACCATAACCTTCCCCGACCCTAACACCCACATCGGAGCACTCAGAATCGGGTGAAGATTATGGTGGAAGAACGACCACCCGTCCTACCGAGGCAGATCGCCCCTCGGATCTAGACTTCGGCAGTCAACCCTTCTGCCAAGACCCCCCCTGACCCTGACACCACCACCCGGACCGTCAGAGTCAGGAGAAGATCTTGGCGGAAGAGCGACTCCCCGTCCTTCCGAAACACATGGTCCCTCGAATCCGGACTTTGATCATCACTTCTTCCACCATGATCTCTCCCGACCCTGACATCCACTTCGGGGCCGTCAGAGTCAGGAGAAGACCATGGTGGAAGAACGACCACCCGTCCTTCAAAAGAGCAACCACCCGAAGTAGATGCCTCCGAGGGCTAAAACTCTACATTGTTGCGATTGAAATGACAAAGGAAGTGGGATACTTATAAGCTCTCCTCCAAGATCTGGCCATTATGACCCTCGAAAGTTGAAACGCCACGCATTAATTGAGGGAACCATTCTTAATGACCCCGGGAAGGTGGAACGCCGCACAAACCCCGGGGGATCATTAAGGCCCTTGGGAACAGGATCGTCTCGAAACTCAGTGCGCCACGTCGCTCGGACTGCCGATACCCCATGCCTTCGGTCTGCTGCCGAGCAAGTGCCTTCCCGATCTTGCAAACGGAGAAAACTCACTTTCTCCTCAACTTTCGTGTAAGATCTCGATCAGACGGCCCAGATCTCGCCGAGGACACTAAACGACAAGATAGTGTTTTCTTGAGAAATGTGCCCGCCTTGAGATGCGCGTCGTCATCCAACGGCTCAGATTGCGCCACGTCGCTCGGACTGTCGAAACCCCATGCCTTCGGTCAGCTGCCGAGCAAGTGCCTTTCCGATCCCGCAAACGGAGAAAAAAGACACCGAGCTACTACGACCGTTGGATCTCTCAAAAATTCGTGCTTCTAATGATGAACGGTCCAGATTGCGCCACGTGCGCTAAAAGACAAGATAGCGTTTTCTTGGGATTCACACCATCATCCGACGGCTCAGATTGCGCCACGTCGCTCGGCCTGCCGAGCCCCTATCCCTCTGGTCGGCGGCCGAGCAAGTGCCTTTCCGAGCACGCAAACAGAGAAAAAAGCTTCCGAGTGATAACAACCAATGGATCTCTCAAAAATTCGCGCCCGTCTATGATCAACGGCCCAGATCGATCCACGTCATAAATCGGTATTTAAAATCATTTTTTATTTATTTAAATCGTTTTATTTATTTAAAAAATTGCAAAAAAATTGCTAAAAAATCGGGAAAATTAATAAAAAATTCTAGAAAATAATTAAAAATTCGGGGGTATATTTTTGAACCCCTGAACGAACAATTATTGCCTAGAATGTACTGTTAAGACCCCCGAACGATTAGTAAACACATCGCAAAATTAAATAAATAATCCGAAAAAAATAAAAAAAGCTATCAAATACTTGATATGGCTAGAGAACAGCACATGGCATCAAAAAATCACCTCACTACCCCCTTCGAGATTCAAACTCCTCCATTTGGACTCCGATACAACTCCACTAGCCACCAAAACAGTTAAACTACTCCTCAAAGGCTGATCACGCTCAGTCTTTAGGAGTGGGGGGCTCGTGATATGGCTAAAAATGGGGTTAAATCGGAACCATCCAGATTGGGCGCGAATCTTGAAGCTCGGGAGTAAAATGGTAATTTCACATACAAGTGGAGCCAAAGCGGGTACTGGATCTCCTTCGCACAGATCCAATAGCCCACAAACGGATCCACACCAATTGGGTACGGGTCCCGACCCGAGGCGAACCCAGACCAACAAGAGACAAATCAGGGCCACTGATTTGACCAAGTCAACGGGCCTGATTTACTCTCACCGGGAATCAGGGTTAGTTTCCTAAACAGACTGTGAGGATTTTACTCCTGGCAGTTACACAGGGAATCAAGTCCCTAATTACTCCCCTGGCGACTATAAATACCTCCCCTCTACCACTGTGACGGGGTAATCACTCTTTTTCCACCTTAAGCTTTTTTTTAATCACCACTGGTTACTGACAAGAGCGTCGGAGGGTGCGTCGCCGGAATCTACCCCTGGTGTCTCGCACTTCCTTGCAGGTTGCGGCAGGAATTGGAAGGCTTGGATCTGCTGTTCAGGTTTTCTCGAACTCACAAATCTCATCTGTTTACCCCCACACCGAAATCAGCAGTAACAGGTACAATTTTAAAATGAATTACGAGAAATTCACCTACACTATATGGTGAAAGTATTTAACTCATCCATACTTTTGGTCAACGCTGTAACCCACCTAAGATCGGTACGATGTTGGGGTCTGCTTGTTTAAGAGTAGCGTTCTTTGCACGGGGTTAATAAGTGATGAAAATACCCTTCTTGTGCATTTTGCTTTTTGTTTGAGTTCAGGTTTTGGGTGTCGGGTTTGGATTGATTTTGAACATGTAAGGAGTGAGAGAGGAAGAAGAGATTGGGAGATTGAGAGAGAAAGAGAGAGAGGCAGAGAGGGCGAGGAGGGAGAGATGGGATGGTTGGATCTAGTTCAGGTTGGGTTCAGTGTTGCCGCTGAAATCGGTGTGGGGCAAACAGATAGATTTGTGGATTCGAGGGAAGTAAAATAGTCAAACCTGAACGATTTCACCGGAGTTTGACCGAGATTCTCCCATCGCTGACCTGCAAAAAGTGCGAAATACCGGGGTTAATTCCGGCGACGCACCCTCCGACGCTCTTGTTAGTAATCAGAAAGATTATGAAAGAGTTTTGATTGGCAAAAGATTGATTACCTGGTAACAGTGGGGGGAGGGGGATATTTATAGCCGCCTTAGGAACCAGTTTCGGGATAAGATCAAATCCCTACTTCCCAGTGTAAACGGATAGAAGCGATTAGGGCCGTTGATCAAGGACAATCATAAATCCTAATCCTTTCATATCTAGCTGGATTGGGTTTCTTGCGGGTTGGAACCCGTACCCAGTAAGATGAATCCGTTTATGGACTATTGGGCTTTTTGGAAAAATGTCCGGTTCCCATTTCAGACCCGTTTGTAGGTGAAATCACCATTTTACCCCCGAGCTTTAAGATTCGTGCCTGATTTGAACAGTTCTGATTTAACCCTATTTTTGGCCATATCATGAGCCCCCCACTCCCGAATGCTGGATTTGATCAGCCTTTGAGGAGTAGTTTTACTGATCTAATGGCTTGCGGGGTTGTATCGGAGTCCAAATGAGGGGTTTCGAATCTTCATTCGAGGTATTATGGTGATCTTCGGAGTTGGTTGTGCGCTCAGGATTGTTCTTGAGCTCTTCTGGACTTTTGGTGAATTTTCTTAATTTTTTATTTATTGTTTGGATCATTTATTTAATTTTGCGAAGCGGTGATTTATCGTTCGAGGGCATTAATTAATTATTCTAAGCAATAATTATTTTTCCCGGAGCAAAAAAATACTTTCCCGAATTTATAACTATTTTTTAGAATTTTTAATTAATTTTTCTGAATTTTTAATCATTTTTTTGCAATTTTTAAATAAATAATTCAAATTTAATAAATAAAAAATAGATTTTTTTATATCTATTTATGACGTGGCAAGATCTGGACCGTTTATCTGCTGACAGCGCGAATTTCTGAGCGATCTAACGGTTTGAATAGCTCGGCAGCACTTTTCTCCGTGCGTGAAGGTCGGTGTCCCGGTAGCTCGGCATAGTGCCTTGGCAGCTTGGTAGCTCGGTGCTTCGTGAGCTGCCGAGCTACGTGGCCGAATCTGGAGTGTTCATTACGGCGCGAATCACGATGCGCTAGGTTCAGATAACGAGAAAACGATTTTTTGTCGTTTTGTGGACGTTGTTGAATCTGAGCCGCTCATCGTCTTTTGGCACGAATCTTGAGACAATATGACGGTTCATGGAGCTCGGCGGCGTTTTTCTCCAAATATGGAGGTCGGTGCCCCGGTAGCTCGGCATAGTGCCTCGGTAGCTCGGCGCTTCGTGAGCTGCCGAGCTACGTGGCCAAATCTAGAGCGTTCATCACGGCGCGAATCACGATGCGCTAGATTCAGATCACGAGAAAATGATTTTTTGTCATTTTGTGGACGTGGTTGAATCTAAGTTGCTCATCGTCTTTTGGTACGAATCTTGAGACAATCTGATGATTCATGGAGCTCAGCGGCTTTTTTCTCCAAATGTGGAGGTCGGTGCCTCGGTAGCTCGGCAGAGTGCCTCGGTGGCTCGGCGCATTATGAGTCGTTGAGCTACGTGGCAACATCTGGAGCGTCCATCAGGGCGCGAATCTCAATGTAGGAGGCTCAGATCTCGAGAAAACGTGTTTTTGTCGTTTTGTGGGCGTGTCAAAATCTGAGCCGTCCATCAACTTTTGGCACGAATTTTGGGATAATCAGACGACCCAAGGAGTTCGGTAGCATTTTTCTCTAAATGTGGAGATCAGTGCCCCGGTAGCTCGGCAGAGTGCCTCGGTGGCTCGGCACTTCGTGAGCCATTAAGCTACCTGCCCTCTTGTATTCTGTCGTTTAGTTTCCTTTAACGGGCTTGAGTGGGGCCCAATGCGTTAGAAGCCCAAGAGTTGCCTCTTTTCACTATAAATCTCCACCCCCTTACCCTTTCTCTTATTCTTTAATTTTTCACTCTCAGAATTTACTTTTGCTCTCGAGTCGCTCTGCTAGCGAAAATTTTCGTCCAAGGGTGGTTGTGCTAGCTGTCGCGGCGTGGCAAGGCAATTTCCGGCGATGCTATTTGACCGAGTGTGTCACATCAAGGTTAGTATATATATTTTTAATCGCATATATATATACTTTCGAGATGTCACGAGCGTCCTCGGGTAGCGAGGCTTCTTCCTCGGGGGGTCGGAGCGAAGAGCGGTTGGTTCACGAGGAAGGGGGAGAAGTACTCAGCAGACAGAGGGGGAAGGAGATAGTAGGGTCGTCCGCGGCCGAGCCAGTCTCTTCGCTTGCCAAGGAGAAGGGGAAGGAGTTGGCTCGGTCAGTGGTCGTCGAAACGGTGGAAGAGCCTGTAAGACGAGGGGGAGAAATGGGTCGGCTTCCGACGGTAATATCCGGGCACGGGGGGATCAAGCAGTACACCGACGAGCTGCTGACCAAGGCTGTCTACGAACGCTCAGGAAACGTACGAAGAGAACGAACCAAGGGAGCTTACTGAGGTCAACGATATCCCCTCAGTTCTGACGGAGAGGGACTTGCTTCGGATTCGGAAGAGTTTTGTCAGTCCTCTGGAGTATACATTAATCCTCCCCGGTCCCGGGGTGCGAGCATGCACGGCATTCACACCCGACGACACTTGCGTCTTCGCCTATGACGCTCTGAATTCCGGACTACGCCTTCCCCTCCACCCCTTCGTGTCCGAGGTGCTCCGGTAGTATGGACTGAGCCCGATCCAGTTCATGCCGAACATGTGGAGACATGTGCTCGAATTTCTGCTCCAGTGCCGAACAGCGAAGGTGGAGCCTCAGCTCGTCGTCCTCAGGAGTTTGTACCGGATCAATCGGATGAGCAAGACCGAACACCGGTACTATCTGTCGCCTCGGAAAGGCATCAAGTTGATAGAGAACCCCGACTCTATCAAGTCGTGGAAGGGTAAGTTCTTCTTGATTCGAGGCCCTTCGGCGTGGGACTTCCCGACCCGGTGGAAGGAGGACGTGCCGAAGTATGCGAAGGCCGAGCCGGTGTTGACTTCGGCCGAAGTAGAGGTTGCGGCGAAGCTAGTCGGCCTCCCGATGTTGAGCTGGAGGGACATGACCGAGAAGGTGCTCCACGGGTCGGGCCTTAGTCCGATCGACCCGAGTACGCTCCGGACATCTATATTTCCTTGTTTACTTTCTGTTACGCATTGTATTTTCTCAACTTTGTTTTCTTTATTCGACAGAAGCTCCGAGCATGGACTTCAAGGCAATCATGGCCGAACGAAACAAGGCCTCCAAAGCTAGGAAGAGGAAGAGGACGAGTGCAGGGCCTTCGTCTGGCCGACCCACCAAGATGTCTTCTGCCGTGGTCGAGACCGTCGACCTGGCTTCTCCTCAGCCGACGCTGTCTGACCCTTCGGGCGAAGGCTTGTCCGTCTCGGCGGCTTTGGCGCTCGAGGCCCCGCCCCTCACTGACCAGGCCGAGGCCATTCTGACCGAGGGCCATAAGAAACTGTTCGTCCCCGACTGGAGGGTGATGAACCACGACGGTTTCTTGGGGGACTCGGTGATGAGCATGCAGGCTCTTCGTCATCTTCCGACCCCAAAGGACCGAGCCGCAATGAAGGCGGGGACGACAGGCGACGACGCTCTAGAGATAGCTCAGGCGACCATGTCGGTAAGTTGATTTCGATAACCTTTGAAGATTTTCTAAGTTTTTTGCTCGGCTTTTATTGCGCTTTAATTGCTTCTTCTTGTAGATCACGTGCCACTTCAGCCACCTTCTCGAGTAGTACGCCGAGCAGGAGAGGGAGTTGAAGGCTGCCTGTGACAAAGACCGAGCAGAGAGGGGAGGGTCGCGAAGCAGTACGAGGCGGAGCAACGCCGCTCGGACGCTTTGGCAGCGCAGGTCGCCGATTTGGAGGCGGCCTTGGCGCAGGCGAAGGAGAAGGTCGCTTCGGAGGTGGCCAGGGCAGCCGAGGAGAGGGTCGAGGCGAAGAAGGCCCTGGAGGCAGTGATGCGGCAGAAGGACGAGGCCGTAGAGGCGGCGAGGGCAGAGATAGAGGCCAAGGCTAAGAAACACATGATGGCCAACCTGGAGCAGTCCTACGCCACCGCGCTCGAGCACGTCGAGGCTCGAGTCCCCGGCTTCGACAAGTTGGAATACGGGCTGTGGGGTCCGGTCGGTAAGGAGGACTCCGAAGCCGAGTAAGAGGCCGAAGGAGAGGAGGGGGAAGAGCAACTAGGTGACGGTGCTCCAGCCGATCCCGATACCGTGGTGGTGGAGGGAGGGGGTGACGAGGCTGTGGCCGACCCCTAAGCCAAAGTGGCAGAGGAAGGGGAGCCGTCCACCGAGGTGCCCGTCACCGAGCTACCACCCAAGGTCGCCCCTTGATCTTTGTTGTCTTGTATTTTTTCTTCTCCTTTTTTCATGTTTTGCCATGTAGCAGACTAGCCACCGCTTTTTGTTATTGAATGAAATTTTCCATATTTTGACTAAGTGTTGGGGTCGATCTTGTTTAGGAGTCGTCTTGCTTTGAAATTTTTCCAAGTGCTGAAAATAATTTTGCTTTGAAATTCAGCTAAGTGTTGAATACCACTCACTTTAAAATCTAGCTAAGTGTTGAGAGCAACTCGCTTTGAAATCTAGTTAAGTGTTGAGAACAACCCGCTTTGAGATCTAGCTAAGTGTTGAGAACAACTCGCATTGAAATCTAGCTAAGTGTTGATAACGACTTTTGCTTTGAAATTTAGCTATGTGTTGCTCGAGCTCAGTGTTGTTGTGTTCTTTCAGATCACCGAGTTGTGTATAGCGGAGGCATCGCCGAACACGGTAGCGGCTAAGGTCTCTCGTCTCCGAGCTGACTTAGGAGCGACGAAGTTGGCCCTTTCTCGCAGTCGAGAGTGTTTTCTCAAGAGCGACTTGGATCTAGATCATCTCAAGCTAACGCTGGCGAAGCGTCTCTCCGAGTTGAAGCAACTAAAGAAACGAGCTCAAGAAGCCCCTCCGAAGGGGAGGTGGAGTCGCTTCGGCAGACGCTATTTGATGTCACGGCGGAGAGAGATGAACTATTAGCTGAGATCTACGACTTCACGATAGCAGAAGAGGCGAGGAGAGAAGAACTATTAGCAGCGATGTGCAAGTTGACGGCGGAGGTTGACGAGCTGAAGAGGGTTACGGTCGACAAGAGCATCGAGGTTACTCATCTCCATCAAATTATTGCCGACAGCCCTGGTGCTGCAGGCTTTGCTCGGCTTCCTCGCTTTAAGATTGTTGTGAAGGACGACTCTCTGAAAGAACGAATCGTCGAACTCGAGGCGGAGGTCGCTCGCCTCAAACCCCAATCTGAATGGGTCATTGTCAGAAGCACGTCGTGTACTCGTGAAGAGAGTGAGAGAGGAATTTCTTTTTATGAGCTTGCGACTCGCTTGCACGTTGTTCGGCGAAGCTCGGGTGACGCACAAAGTGGGGTGGCTACTTCGTCAAGCGGCGCGTTCATTGGGGCCACCATCAGAGGCAGTACTGAAAATGCGTCTCAGTTTGCCGGTCTAGGGACGAGCTCCGAGGTTAGGCGTCGGCCACACAACATTCGTCGTCCCCGAGTGTCTTTAAACCGGAGCATCCCTGCCCCGAAGAGGCGTTGAAAGAGCTGTCTATGTTTTTGTTCTCTTTGTTCCCCAAGTTTTGTCCAAGTCTTGTATCTTGTCATAAGTACGAGAAGTTCGTCTTGTAAATGGATTTGTCCCTTGATCTTTAATGCAATGATGTTTGTTTACTCTTTTGCACTTGCGTGTTCTATTAATCATCTATGGTTGCCAACAGTTGTAGGAGTATTTCTGAATGGCGAAAGCACTTCTTATTTGCTTATGAGCGAGTAGTAGAAGCGGAATCGGGTCAAGTATTGGACTCCGAACTCGTTGTTTTTAGAAGAGATCAACGATCGTAGGAGCAGTTCTGAATGGCGAACCACTTCTAGCTCGCTTAAGAGCAAGTTTGCGAAGCGGAATCGAGCCAAGTTTTGGACTTCGAACTCGTCGTTTGAGTAAGTTTCAATGGTTGTGGTATCAGTTCCGAATGACGAACCACCTCTAACTCGCTTAAGAGCGAGCTTGCAAAGCGGAATCGAGCCAAGTTTTGGACTCCGAACTCGTCGTTTGAGTAAGTTTCAACGGTTGTGGGAGTAGTTCCAAATGGTGAACCACTTCTAACTCGCTTAGGAGTGAGCTTGCGAAGCGGAATCGAGCCAAGTTTTGGACTCCGAACTTGTCGTTTGAGTAAGGTTCAACGGTTGTGGGAGCAGTTCTGAATGACGAACCACTTCTAACTCGCTTAAGAGCGAGCTTGCGAAGCGGAATCGTGCCAAGTTTTGGACTCCGAACTCGTTGTTTTTTGAAAACACAATTAGGGTATCAAATCGAGAGATAAAACGATCACAAAAGAATTATTGTGCAAAAAAGTTCTTTATTAATAATTGCTTAATCGGCCGCTTCTAAATTGCAGGCCGTTATTACAATGAGAGAATAAAGAAACAAATACAAATAAAAAGAAGATAGGAATGGCCCGACATTTGATGGTACTCGGAGAGGCGTTCAAGCACCCTCCTGGTACTTCAGTAAATGGTCAGCGTTCCATGTTCTCCCTGCCTTCGAGGTCTTCAAGACGATATGCTCCTGGCTGAAGTACCTTGGAGACCTTGTATGGTCTTTCCCAATTCGGGGCTAGCTTGCTCTTTTGGCTGGGGAACAAGATGGCTAGCTTTCTGAGGACTAAGTCTCCCTCCTTGAGATCTGTGGGGACGGACCCTTTTGTTGTAGGCCTGTTCGATTCTTCTCCGATAATTCTCTTGGCGAATAGAAGCTCTTTCGCGGAGCTCATCGATGAGGTCCAAATTGGCTCGGAGCTCCTTGGCGTTCTGCTCTTTATTATATGCAACTAGGCTAGGGGATGGCAAACCGACTTCTAAAAGGATTACGGCCTCGGAACCGTAGGTGAGATTGAAGGGCAATTCTCCTGTGGGGGTCCTTTTTGTAGTGCGGTAGTTCCACAATACGTTAGGAAGTTGTTCTGCCCATAAGCCTTTGGCCGACTTGTCTAGTCTCTTCTTGATGCCCAAGAGGATTTGCCTATTGGCATTTTCTACCTGACCATTGGATTGAGGGTGAGAGATGGAGGAGAACCGCTGCTAAATGCCGAGGTCTTCACATAAGGAGTGGAATGTTGTCCCTGTAAACTGTGTTCCGTTATCTGTTACTAAGACTCGAGGTATGCCGAACCTACAGATCACATTTTTCCAGAAGAACTGCTGCACTTTGTTCTCAGTAATAGTTGTCAGTGGTTCGGCCTCGATCCACTTGGAGAAATAGTCGATTGCCACGAGTCAGAACTTGAGCTGGCCGGGGACTGGGGGGAACGGGCTTAGTAAGTCCATCCCCCACATTACGAAGGGAATCGGACTCGAGAGAGATGTGAGTTGTGCTTGCGGTAAGCGGCGGATATTGGAGAATTGTTGACAAGGGCTGCATTGCCGGGCATGTTGCTCGGCATCCCGAAGTAGGGTAGGCCAGAAGTACTCGTAGTTCAAGACTTTTTTGGCGAGGGACCTTGATCCTGAATAGGCTCCGCCTATACCTTCGTGGAGTTCTTTCAAGGCATACAAGGCTTCTTCTGGAGAGAGACATCTCAAGTAGGGTCTGCCATCTACTTGGGTATAGGAGCGTTTGTACAAGACTCCCTCAACGAGGGTGTACCGCTCTGCTCTCGTTCGGATTCGGCGAGCTTCTTTAGGATCTTGGGGAAGGGTCCCGTCTCTGAGGAACTCAATCAAAGGTCTCATCCAGTTATCTTCGAGTTGGACAGGTAGCGACTCCATTGAGTCGGGAGTTTCTTCTTCGATGCTGGGCCTTAGTAGAACTTCGATTAGGACAGTCTGCTCGAGACCTTGGAGGGAGGAGTATGCCAGTTTTGAGAGGGCATCTGCTTGGGCGTTCTCCTCTCTAGGGATCCGCTGGAGTTGCGCCTCTTGGAACGAAGCCATGAGACTTTGGACCTTGGCTAGGTACTTGTCCATTCGGTCATCTCGCGCCTCGTATTCTCCTAAGACCTGATTCACCACGAGCTGAGAGTCACTGAATATTCGGACACGTTGCGCTCCTGCCTTACAAGCCATGCCTAAGCCTGCTATTAGGGCTTCGTATCCAGCTTCGTTGTTGGAGGCTTTGAAGTTGATGCGGAGGGAGTATTGGAGAACGAAGTCATCTGGGGCTGCCAGAATAACTCCGGCTTCGCTCCCTTCAGCGCATGAAGACCCATCTACATACACTGTTCAGATGGGCGACTCATTTGCCGCTTGACTTACTTCTGGGATTGTGCTTTTCACTATAAATTCGGCTAGGGCTTGAGCCTTGATAACGGTCCGAGACTGATAAGATATGTCATGTTGACTTAGCTCGATTGACCACTTTATTAGACGTCCGGAGGTCTCGGGCTTATAAAGGACCTGCTTGAGCGGTCGGTCGGTAAGGACGACAATCGAATGGGATTGAAAATAGGGGCAGAGCTTCCTGTAGCGCCCCGAATTTCTAATGTAATAATTTAGAAAATACGTGGCACAATCCCAGCATCCACTTCAATGTAACAATATACACAACCAACACCACTAAAATTTGAATTTTTATTACAACAAACTTTTACAAATCACAGCGGAATTCAAAACAACTCAAACAATATTTTCTATCATTTACAACTCGAAATTATCTCAAAACTGCTTTTACAATTTTACACAAAAAATATTATAAATCAATCTATCTCAAATATGCCTCAAGCATCCACACCTCCAAACTCTAAGCAACAACCTGCAACATGTGAGGCTAGAGATGATCCCTAACCCCCAAAACTAAAGGGGTTAGCCATAAATGGTGTGAGTGACATAAAATAATCAACATAATTTAATTGTAAGACATAAGGTCATCAACAACATGTATTAACCACAATGATAAATGAATAAGGAATAACAAAGATGTAAAGCATGAAAACGTCATAGAATGAAAACAACAAGTGCATCTAGTCTAAAGGTCAAGTGTAGGAAAACTGGAAAACACATGCATAAAACCAAGTCAAGAAAACACAGTTTCTATATGTGGACTCTCTAATGCATACTTGTCGAAGTCTATGCATCCCATTCTACATAGGTTCGGTGCAAGCCCTTAACGTCTCTACTTCATATGGGTTCAATCCCCGCTATGCAACTAATCTTAACACGATGACTACTACGAGATAAAGATAAACTGTGAGAATTAGCCCATGCCTGATAATTCAGGAGATGGATCCCACATCTCAGGTATTTTACCTGGATAATTCAGGAGATCATCCCACATCTAGACATAGACACATCATCACATGATTACCCCATGTGCGTCGCCTCGACCTTGATAATTCAGGAGTTCAATCCCGCATCTCAAGCAAACCACTTGGATAATTCAGGAGATATATCTCTCATCTCAGGTAATTTACCTGGATAATTCAGGAGATCAAATCTCTCATCTAAAGCCGTAATGAGGTGCATAACTCATGTTCCCGTTCATCATATCACCACTAGTGCCTGTCCTTATTATTTGTGGGTTATTTAATTTCTCAACGAATCTTCTAGAGTAGTGTACCCTACCGGACTAAAATCAAAACTGAATAACTGAAAATGCCTCAATGGGCCTCAACAAAATAACTCAACAAATAACTCAATACCGGTATGCTAGGGTCACGTACCTCTAGAGACTCAAACTCAAAAGTCTAACAAATTTCCACTAGCAAAAGTGGCTCAACTGAACATCTTGAAATCAAATACTGAACTGAATATCTCAAAATCAAACACTGAACTGAAGATCAATTATAGACTGAATTATCTGAAAACTAATCATTCGAAGTAACACTAAAGTTTGCACAGATCCTTCAGTACCAGTCGACTTATACAGTGGTAAGTCGGCTGTCAAGAGGACTATACCCAAAATTTAACAAAATAGACCAAGTCATATCAGTCGACTTAAAAGAGAATCGGTCGACTGCCCAGAAGGGACTGAACAAAATAATCTCTCAACAGACCAGTCGACTGACATCAGTCTAGGTCGACTGTCCAGAACAAATTTTACAAAGTAAAGACCTCAGGACACCAGTCGACTTATACTGTAGTAAGTCGACTGTCCAGAGGAGAATATCTATAATTTTTACGAAAATAAACTAAGTAACATAAGTTGACTTATAAGAGTCATAAGTTGACTTACTAACAATATAAGATAGCTTATAGAAACATAAGGTGACTTACCAAAAATATAAGTAGACTTATAAAAACATAAGGTGACTTACCAAAAACATAAGTAGACTTATAAAATTCATAAGTAGACTTATAAAACATAAGGTGACTTACCAAAAACATAAGTAGACTTATAAAATTCATAAGTCGACTTAAAAGAGACATAAGTCGACTTATAAGAACATAAGTCGACTCATAAAAACATAAGTCGACTTACCAGAGAGAAATTCCAGAAATCTTTAAGAAAATATTCTAAGTGTCATTAGTCGACTTGCAAAGTCATAAGTCGACTTAAAATACAATATAAGTCGACTTAAAAGGTCATAAGTCGACTTACCAGAGAAAATCTAAGATAACTTTGAAAAATAACTTCTAAGTGTACCAGTCGACTGAAAAGGGGTCTAAGTCGACTGTCCAGAGCGGATTTTCAAGAAAACTAAAGATACAGCAGCTGGGTCGTACCAGTCGACTGTCGGCCTTCAGTCTGCAAGGTTTGGTTGTTCATGATAATCAAAATTAGGGTTTTCCAAAAGCAATTGTTGTTTACTAAAATAATTTGTATTTAGGTAAAGTCGACAACCTCAAATAATCTCCATTCTGGATACATTTCCTCAAATCAACCGTTATCTCAAAACTTAATTCTCATGTTCTAATCTCCTAATTCTTCCATTAGGATTTCTCAATACTAAATATCTTTCACAACCATGATCAAAGTCTGATTTATAACCATGAGATCCAGATGTTCGTCATCCGATCTCAACATAATCAATTCTTAACATGCTTTCTAACAATATAATCTCATAATTCAAGATCTACTCAATATTCATGAGTTTCACAAACATGGTCCAAGCAATAACAATGGTTCGTTCACATCACAATACAAGGATCATATTATTCATATAATGAAACAAAACAAACGATGTCATTCACATAAATCAAAACAACCAATTTCATATCATTCGCAAAATCAAACAACAACACAAACAATGTCACTCACCTTTGGTTTTAGAAGAATCCACGAAAAGTCTTCCTTTTGCTAGATCCAAAAATCCTCCTCCCGATCACCAAGAAAATAATATTTTAATAAATCTGGAGTTGTGCAGCGAATGACGGCTGCACACCCTCTTTTATACAGGCCGGGGTTGCAAGGAATTAGGGTTTTGAAGTACTTTTGCAAAATAGTCCTTTTTCAATTTATTACTTCACATATATAACCTTTCTTAGTTAAAAATATGTTAAATAAATCAAAACTAAATAAAATCTTTTTACCAATAAGTTTTCCAACAACCCAGCACGGTCCAGAGATAAGAAAATTCCGGATTTACACTCAGGGTGGCAATTTTGCACAAAAGCCCTCACTTTTGTAATATTTGCAAATACATCATAAGATATTCATAAAAATCCAGAAAAATCCAAAATAATATATAGTAATACATATTATAGTTTCCAATAAAAATATTTGACTTTTACCTTCCAGAAAAACATTTGCACAAAGATCCAACATAAATTCTATATTTGCAAAAACACACTTTTTGTTTAAATCTTCACCAAATCGACTTTAAATAAATTTCAAATATATTTAAATTCAAATGATGACCATGGAGAACCAAAATATCAGTAAAACGAATTTTTATAGTTTATTTAAGATCCAAACGACTTTTTACATAATAGCCCCTCTCTTTCGAGATATTTGTAAAAATAGTTTCTTTATTAAGAAAAATTCCAAAATTTAGAATACGCTCCATAATAAGTATGGGAACTTATTAAAAATATAAAAATTGTATATGTACACCAAAATTATTTGCACGTGTTTCGCACGTGTAAAAAGATAAATGTTTTAAAAAATATTTTATTAAACTTCCAGTAAATTATTTTAATTCATTTTCAAATAATTAAAATAATATTTGAAAATACGGGGTTCTACACTTCCTGACTGCCATAACCAAGACGTAGGCTATCTTTTCCAATCTCGGATAGCGGAGCTCGGCGTCTCTAAGGACCTTGCTCACATAAGGACCTTGCTCACATAATAGATAGGCTTCTGAGCCTTGTCTTCTTCCCTCACTAGGACAACGCTGAGGGTCTGCTCGGAGGCAGCGAGGTAGAGGTAAAGGGTTTTCCCGGGAGTAGGCTTGCTGAGGAGTGGGGGGTTGACCAAGTAGGCTTTGAGTTGGTCGAACGGCTCTTGCTGCTGCTGGCCCCACTCGAAGCCTTTAGCCCCCCTGAGGGCTTTGAAGAAATGGAGACACTTTTCCCCAGACTTGGAGAGGAAGCGCCCTATAGCTGCGAGGCGTACTGTAAGCTTTTGCACTTCTTTCACATTTGTAGGAGGGACCATGTTGAGTATGGCCTTTATCTTCTCAGGGTTGGCTTCAATCCCCCTTTGACTGACCATAAAGTCTAGGAATTTACCAGATGAGACCCTGAATGCACACTTATTCAGGTTTAGTCTCGTGTTATGCTTCCCCAACACGCCGAAGGCTTCTTGGAGGTCGGCAACATGGTTGGACCCCTGGATGCTTTTCACTAGCATATCATCGACGTAAACCTTCATGTTCCAGCTGATCTAATTTTTGAAGACCTTATTAACGAGGCACTGGTAGGTGGCATCGGCATTTTTTAGCCCGAAGGACATTATCCTATAGCAGTAGAGGCCTTGATCTGTGACGAAGGAAGTCTTCGGGATATCCGGGGGGAACATTCTGATTTGGTTGTATTCGGAGAAAGCGTCCATGAAGCTCAGCAGCTCATGGCCCGAAGTAGCATCGATCAAGGTGTCGATGCTGGAGAGTGGGAAAAGGATCCTTGGGGTATGCCTTGTTCAAATCTGTGAAGTCGATGCAAATCTTCCAACTTCCATTGGCCTTCTTAACCATAACAACGTTAGAGAGCCACTCGGGATAGTTGACCTCTTGTATAAACCGGGCTTTGAGGAGCTTCTCTACTTCTTCCTTTATGGCCTGCTGGCACTTAGGGGTGAATTTACGCCTTTTCTGCTGGACCGGTTTTGACCCCGGAGCAACACTTAGGTGGTGGACGAGGAGGTCTTCGGAAATTCCTGGCATGTCGGCAGCTGTCCATGTGAAGAGGTCACGATTCTTCTTTATGCATTGGACTATATCAGAACAGAGGGCAGAGGGGAGGGTTGGACTATATCGGAACAGAGGGCAGAGGGGAGGGTTTTGCTGATGAAGAATTTGCGGGTCGGATCTTGCTCCGAGAAGAGCACTTCCTCCAGCTCGTCTACCGGTTCTGATATAGGCTGGGTGTTCCCCTAGGGGATTTCAAGGGTCTCGAAGGAAAGGATGGGTCCTCCGGTCGAGGTCATATAGCATTTGCGGGCCATCTCCTAACTTCCCCTTACTTCCCCTATGCCTGCCTTGGCGGGGAACTTCATCTTCAGGTGATAAGCTGATGGGACAACTTCTAAGGTTGCTAGGCCAGGTCGACCTAGGATCACATTGTAAGTGGCTGGGACGTCGACAACCATGAAGTCCATTGGCTCCGTTCGGGTAGTAGGAGTTTTGCCAGTGGTTACGTCGAGGATTATAATGCCTTCGATCGTTACTGGCACTCCCGTGAACCCATGGAGAGTATAGCCAGTGGGCTTGAGCCTGTCCTACAATAATTTGAGCCCTCGGAAGGCCGCTAGGAAGAGGATGTTGACAGAACTGTCGTTATCCACTAGAATCCTTTCTACTTTGAAGTTAGCCATGTGGAGGTTAATTACCAGTGCATCACAGTAGGGGGTTCGGACACCCTCTAGATCTTCATTCGAGAAAGTAACTGGGACTCCAAGACCTTTGGGAGGGGGTAGGCTGTGCACCGAATTGACTTCCCTGATGAAAGCCTTTCGAGATGAGTTTGAGGTTCCTCCCATTGGACCTCCGTGGATGAGGTGCAAGATGCGTTCTTCTTCGAATTCGAAAGTCTCATCACGCCTCTCGGGTCGCTTGTTAGCCCCCTGGAGGGTGGAAGAAGATCGACCCGGTCCTTTCTTACAAACTTGGAGAGCTGCCCTCTCTGAATAAGGGCTTCGATCTCATTCTTCAGGGCCTGACAGTCATTGGTGTCGTGGCCGTGGTCTCGATGGTAGCGGTACCACTTCTCCTTATCCCTTTTCTTTCCTGGAGTATTCATCTTCGGAGCAGGAGGTAGGCTCCCTTCTTTCACTACCTTCCATTAGAATGGTTGAGACATTGGCGTTGAGAGGGGTAAACTTTTCAAATCTAGGAGGTGGACGACGCTGACCCCCGTTGTCCTTCTGGAGCTTTTTAGCTCCCTCATCTTCAGTGGCCTTCCTCTTATTTCCAGATAGGATCCCTCGAATGTGGGGCGATGTTCAGCTTCCTCCGTCCGGATGTACTTCCCGCTTCTGAGAAGAAGGTCGGAGAAGTCTCGCAGGGGCTTTTTGGCTAGGGAGGACCGGAGGTTCGAGTTGAGGACATTGGACTGGAAGGCGGCTGTAGCAACCGATTGGTCGAGGGAGGCGATGGACCTGGCTTCCGCGGTGAACCGCTTGACATAGTCTCTCAGTTTCTCGCCCTTCTTCTGATTGAGGAAGAGTAGTTAAATACTCGTTTTTTCGGAGCGGCGGCTGCTCACGAAGTGGGTTATAAAAAGGGTCTCGAACTGTTCGAAAGAGAAAATTGAGAACAGGGCGAGACGGGAGTACCATTCCCGAGCCGGGCCTTTGAGGGTGGCCGGGAAGGTCTTGCATAGTAGGGCATCGGAAGCTTGATGGATCATCATGAGAGTTTTGAAACTCTCGATGTGATCCATGGGATCTGACTCCCTCGTATATGTCTCGAATTGCGGGGGCTTGAAATTTGCTGGAACGGGGGCCTCCATGATGGTTCGAGAGAACGAAGGTCTGCTTGGACGAAGGGTCCTCCCTCTCAGCTCCTCACCTCTATCTAGCCGACTGAGGCGCCTCTCCATCTCGTGGAGACGGCGGTAGACAACATCATCCCTTCGACGGTATCCTGGTGAGCCTCTGGACTCGTCTTCGTACGAAGGGGAGCGCGGGCTACGGCGTCAGTTGCTCAGAGACTGGTGAGGGCTAGGAATATGATGATGGTGGCTCGGAGCTTGAGGAGGACTTAGGGACCGATGGCGAGGGCTTTGAGCCGGCTGAGGAGTGGGAACCCTCTGAATATTATTGTTGTTGTTTGGTGGGATATTGAGTGCCTGCAAGATTGTTGCCTGGAACTCTTGGAATTCAGCTCGGGTGATGGGTCCGTTCTGGTCCCTCTGGGATTGTCGACCAGCGAGAGAACGATGCCTTCTTCGACGGTACTCCGGGGACTCCCTCCGTCTCCTATGAAGAGGAGATATCCTGTGGTCGCGGTGGCGAGGAGATCGCGCATTTGGACGTTCTGAGCGGGAGGCTCCCTCTCGGGCCCGCCTTTCATCCAAACGGTGGCGAAGGTCCTCCTCTTTCTGCCGGTTGACGATGATGTTGCGGAGGTCTTCAGAAGGCCGAGGGTTATGGGATGCCATGGAGTCGGTGGAAGGGTTATGTACGGAGATATGGTCACGATGAAGAGGTTGCTTCAAAGGATGAGGACGAGAGGTCCCTATTCCGGCATTCTGGGGCCCGAGTTGAGCCCGCTGGGGCTGTGGGTTCTGAAGAGGAGGCTATTCCTACTGTAGGTGAGGATCAGGCTGTGGAAGGAGTTTTCCCTGCTGCTGGACGGTTTGGATGGGAGCCTCCTGTTGCGGTTGAGGAGGAGTGGGTCCACGGTTGGACCCTCTAGATCTCAGTTTCCTTGGTGGCATGGCTGGAGATGGTATTGACCGGTGGAAGAGGTTTGGACTGCTATTCGTACGTTCCCACAGACGGCGCCAATCTGTTGCCGCTGAAATTGGTGTGGGGGCAAACAGATAGATTTGTGGATTCGATGGAAGTGGAATAGTCAAACCTGAACGACTTCACCGGAGTTTGACCGAGATTCTCCTGCCGTTGACCTGCAAAAAGTGCGAAACACCGGGGTTGATTCCGGCGACGCACCCTCTGACGCTCTTGTCAGTAATCAGAAAAATTATGAAAGAGCTTTGATTGGCAAAAGATTGATTACCTGGTAACAGTGGGGAGAGAGGTATTTATAGCCGCCTTAGGAACCAGTTTCGGGATAAGATCAAATCCCTAGTTCCTAGTGTAAATTGATAGAAGCGATTAGGGCCGTTGATCAAGGACAATCATAAACCCTAATCCTCTCATATCCAGCTGGACTGGGTTTCTTGCGGGTTGGAACTCGTACCCAGTAAGATGAATCCGTTTATGGGCTATTGGACTTTTTGGAAAAAGACCTAATTTCCATTTTAGACCCGTTTGTAGGTGAAATCACCATTTTACCTCCGAGCTTTAAGATTAGTGCTTGATTTGAACGGCTCTGATTTAACCCTATTTTTAGCCATATCATTCAGTTTAATTAGTTTGTTGGGTTGCAGATGGATATTTTGGATTTTGGTTTGAGAGGGGAAGAGAGAGGGAGAGAAGAAAGAGTAGATAGAGACAGGTGGGGTATGGGGTTTGGGTTTGAGTGCAGGTGTGGGTTGAATTATGTGAGGAAATGTGAGATTGAGTTAGATCGAGAGGAAAATTGGGTCTTTCGTAAACAAACCCTCACATTTATAAATATAAGAATGAATACAAACATATACAATTATGTAAAATTGTATCTGTTTGTATTCACTCTTATTTATTTATATATTGGGTTGGAATGTGATTCTATCTTTGTTATAAAAAAAAAATAAACAAACCCTCACAGTTTTTTTTTGGGGCTGAAGAGAAAGAAGTGGATTTATATGAGTGTGTTATGAGGGGTGCATATGCAATAATTATTTTTAGATGACTTAGACGTAAAATATAATTATTAAATAGCATATGAATATTTTCTCCACATATTAATTATGTGCATATCACATAACATCACCTCTAACGTCGTACTTATCTTTGGTGATTTGTCGAGTTATCTAAAAGTGTAGGTCACTTAAATGCTTTGACCATATAGTACATATGGGTTTCTCGCAATTAATATTTTAAGGAAGGTCGAATTAGGAGACCGGATATGGATTTTGACTTGGATCAAATTGATTCTTTTTTTATTTTATAGACTTGCACCTCGTTGTAAGAATAAAACTAACTAAAATTATATGCGAATTAAAAGAAACTGGAAGCTTGCTCTTGGATTGATTTTGCTCTAGGATTGATTGAATGATGTCCATTCAGCGGTTTTATACTCTAGCTAAAAACATTGCTCTTTACACTTCAATTCAAAAGCATGTAAAAACGGTTTTTGTGACATAAAGCTAAAAACATTGCTCTTTACACTTCAATTCAAAAGCATGTAAAAACGGTTTTTGTGACATACCAGTTTGACGTCGTATTCCGATAAAAAACTCCCCTTTAACTCAAAAACAAAACCTCAAAACAAAAAAACAAAAAAACAAAAAAAACAAAAAAAAATTTAGCGAGATGCGGTGGGATTTTCCATTTACTACTTTTTAGAAAATAATAATTTTCATGAGAAACATATCTCTAATCTCTAATCTCTAATCTCTAATATTATAATGGGAAAAGATCTTAGTGTCATTTGTCATTTGTCATTTTGTCATTCTACCAACATATGCAAAGTATGTACATAACTAATATAAAGGAGGTTTCCGGTTCAAATCCTCCTTACAGTTTTTATTTTTATTTTTTGACATTATTAAAACGTGCATCGCACGTGTAAATTACTAGTAATCTCTACTATTTTAATGGGAGAGTTGAGGTTTGTAATAAATAAACCCTAACTTTGTAACTATATAAATATGTATAATACACGTTCAAACTATATCCAACAAATATAAATGTGCACCGCACGTGTAGCCCAAATCAAAACATTCAAATATAAACTTATTTTTTTCTTATTCAATATATATTTATTTAATTTTATGACTTTACTTTTTTTAGACGTGTATCGCACGTACATTATACTAGTAATAATATAATATCTCTACTATTTTAATGGGAGAGTTGGGGTTGTAAACAAACAAACCCTAATTTTGTAACTGAGTAAACACGTGCAATATACGGCAAACTAAATCCACCAAACATACCCGTGTGATGCACGTGCAGCTCCTAAAAAAGGGATATTTTAGCAAATGCCCCCATTTAAAATGTGAAAATTAGTATATAGCCCCACTTTTTCTAATCTTATAATGGGAGAAGACCTTAGTGTCATTTGTAAATGTTTTGTCAATATACCAACCCGTGCAATACACGTGCATAGCTATTATAAAGGAGGCTCTAAGTTCAAATTCAGATTATGTCTAAATTTTTATTTTAAAAAACTATATTTATTAAGACGTGCATCGCACGTGCAAATTACTAGTAATATTATAATGGGAGAGTTGGAGTTGTCATTTGTCAACATACAAACCCGTGCGTTGCACGTGCAATTCAAACTCTCCCATTAATTACAACAAAAATAAACAAATAAAAAAAATTCACTTATTTAAAAGGTGCAACGCACGTGCAATACAATTTTATAATATTTTTTTAACACTAAACATACACATATATAGCACGTACAACTCAAATTCTAACTTATAAACACATGCATTGCACGTACAAATTGTAACTTTTCCTTCAAAATATTTTTTCCAATTACGTGCGACGTACGTCCAACTCCAAAACTATTTCTTAACACGTATATTGCACAAGAAAATCCTCCAATCCTTATCAAAACGTGCATCGCACGTGAAAAAATACTAATATCCTAAGCTAAAGGGATAAGTATTACAAGTTCAACAGACTAAAGTCTTATAAGAGGAAAAAAAAGAACAGTACCTAAATCTGACATATATGTTAATTATTGCAGTTACGAGCCCGATTTGGAGGATATTTTCTAATGACAATTACAACACCTTCGGACCAGTCAGAAGAGGTGGAAAAATTGGTTACGACCCTCTCTCCGACCGCGGATAAGATTTATCACATAGCAGGAACGCAAAAGTATCATCTCCAAAAGGAAGAAGTTAGACTCGCGGATGTCTTCAAAGCAGTTGAGAATGCATCGAGCAGGCTCAAAGTACAGGATTGGGGCTTGGCCGACGCCACACTAGAGGATGTCTTCATAACAGTTGCATCAGGAGCAGAATCAATCTATTAGCAGCATTTTTTAGAGTGGGTTGTTGCTTCAGTTTATTTTGTAGTTGAAGTCTATTTGCCTGCGAGAAATTGGATCTACATTGTACTGTTACTTCGTTTAGAACCTTTCGTTACGGTTATTATGTTCATCGTATACTCAAATATTGAGTAGAAGATGCTTTTACAAACCGTAGGATATGAATTTCTTATGTAAAAATTCCATTGAAATACTAATTTATCGAGTTTGGAGAACTCAAAATAACACTTTTTTAACTTTAAAGCACATAAAAGTTTAAGTTGTTTGTTGTAATCATGTAAAATAGAGAGTTATCTAAGATTTAAAAAAATAATAATAATAAAAAAATAGAGAGTTCACTTTTGTCCGTGGTTTGGCACGTGGGTTGGAGGATTCCTGATGTTAGATATTATAGTCCCACATTGGGTATTGGGCTAATTTTGTATTTGGTTCAGTCCTATATATAAGAGATATTGTACTCAGTTATTTCTAAATTCAATATTCAGTATTATTTTCATCTCTCTGATTTATCTTAACATGGTATCAGAGTCAAATTATACAAATTCTCCATTCTTCCCAAAACCCTAGAATTCCAACAGCCAAAAAAAAAAACCTTCTCCATTCTTCTCGACGCGTCATCCTTCTTGTCGACCAGCAGAGGAAGAATCATCGTCATCATCATCAAATCTCCCTCATCACCGAACTCAACTCCGGCATCCCCCTGTTCGATCGCCCCGCCACCCCCCCTCCCCGCGTTCGATAGCCAACCGCAGCCACCGGCGTGCCGCTCTCATCTCCAGCGTCCCGACTACAGCCTCTCATCTCTGGCGTCCCCGAAATCCAATCCCCGAAACCCACCTCAGTTCTCCTCCACCTCTCCCCCATTCCCCCCCCCTCCCCGCGTTCGATAGCCAACTGCAGCCACCGGCGTGCCGCTCTCATCTCCAGTGTCCCGACTACAGCCTCTCATCTCTGGCGTCCCTGAAATCCAATCCCCGAAACCCACCTCAGTTCTCCTCCACCTCTCCCACATTCCCCCCTCCCTCCCCCCAATCTTTGCAAACCCTAATTTTTTTTTCCTTCTACTACCCTGAAACGTTTTTTTTATACCCCAAACCCATATCCTATATCTCCTAACCCTAAACCCACAAACCCAATATCCTTTTTTTTTTCTTTATTTTCCTGATTTAAAAAAAATCCGATTTTTTTATAATTATTATCACAGGTACTGCTTGTAACGACCCGATTTTTGGTAACTGAGAAATCGTGACATAAGCCAGAGTCTTTTTTTCAATTAGCCACAATACACAGAAAAACAGAAAAATTTAAAACTTTTTATTCAACACAAATGTATTACAAATCCGAATGTTACAAAATTTCAATATATTACAACAGTGTTACAATAATACCTTTACAATCCCAAGTGTTACAACTTTCAACATATTACATCAGAGTACAATGAATAAAGAACAACACTTGGTATTCCACTTGGATGCTTTCCAACAAATAAATAATTTACAACAATTATTACAAATGAAATTACAACATATTTACAGCGGAAAACATTAATGAAATCGACTCCTTGCTCTCTTGTCTTGAGTCCTTTTGAATCCTTTACCTGTACCTGTACTTCTGTAATCCAATACCTGTACCTCTGCCATCCAATACCTATACTTCTGCAATCTAGTACCTATTGAAGTGGGGACGTCAATATTTACTGACGCTTTAAGGCTGATAACTAGCAGTGAATCTCAACTATAGCAAACAGATTGATGAAAAGAGAAATGTGTACATATATATTTGCTGTGTCAGTGTGTGTTATGACATAGACTCTAATGCAAGATTACCAATGCAGTGATGCTCTTATTCTAATGCAAGCAAGTCTCCGGAACAGTATGCAACCCATACTACATACGCCCTATCTCAAGCCGTTTCTCTATATATAGGGATTTGAATCCACGTTATGAATTCTACTTTGTACACAATCCTGTTCCTGATAATACAACGTGACTGGTGAGGTTACAGAATAGGTCAAGTCCCCTATGCAGTACGCTTATGGTGTCTCCGTTTTCCACTAGTACCCGGCGTACCGGACCTCACTCAAAAATAAGGTTGCAGGTACGGTCTAGTTCCGTTACTGCAGTCACTATAGTGGTCATCGCGTTTTCCACTATTGCCCGGCATGCCGGACCTCATTCAAAAACCAAACGAACATAGAGTCTCGCAAGCACAGGATAGCATGAAGCCTACCCTGTGGCACCCATAAGTCACGGTATTTCAGGAATTGATAGACGAGATACGCAATCCGTGCTCCCAACTCGTGAGAAGGCACCGTACGTATCCTTTTGACGGAAAGGTACAACCCAATAACACTGCCTAGTATCGGCCTATAGGACAGGCAGATCATAAGGAATCACCCTTAACACCAACTCTTTCCCTTCGGCGAATAAAGATAATAAGTAATGGTTAAGTAGTAATAGCCATAAGTTGCTACCCTAATGATGTCACTAACCCTGAACAATCCTAGGGATGACAATATTATAAACACAACATGCTAGCTCTTAAGTTAGACTTCGCAAGATAACTCTACTAGGCTGCTCATCCTAGACTTACCAGGATCCCTAAGGATCTGGTTCATGACCTATCGATCCAAGACTTCGGTAATGCGAACGTATTCGCATGCTATTATCCTGAACTTGGATTTCATCAAACCTCCGATCTGTGATCAACCAACTCGGTTAAGATCTGACGGTACACAAGAAGTGACTCGTCTACAGTCCCTTAGAAGTAAGGTAAACACGTGTTTTGATGGTCGATAGCCCTAGGGTAATGATATTACCCTAGATGAGCACAACAAACTGTGTATTAGCTAAGAAGCTACATACAAGTAACCAAAAATACATGCGAGCTAAACAACTACGTATGGGACCAACAACTACATACGAGCCAGGCAAGCTGCGTATGAGACAACAATAGACATACAAGCCAAATACACTACGTACGAGACCAACAGTTACATACGGGCCAGGTGAGCCGCGTATGAGACAACAACATACATACGAGCCAAATAAGCTACGTATGAGACCAACAGTTACATACGGGCCAGATGAGCCGCATATGAGACAACAATATACATACGAGCCAAATAAGCTATGTATGAGACCACAGCTACATACGGGCCAGTCGAGCCGCGTATGAGCAAAACCACATATAAGAACAACCATACAGGTAATCAACCTAGAAGCAACCAAACGTGCTTCTAGCAAAACTTCATCTTCTATAATTAGAAGCAAAAGAAGAATCTACAAATAATCTAAAATAGGCATTCTACTAATGAGAAGCCTAAAGCGACATAAAAGCCTTCCGACAGCCTAGAAGCAATCAGTGCTGCGCTTATCGGATTTTAACAGAAATATACTTTTTGGAAAGGTAAGAATATCTACTACAACTCTCTAGTGGAACACTATTTCAGATTCTGTAAGGAATCCGAAATCCGGTCCATCGAACATACACAAACAGTTTACCCAAATTGCAGATTTTCAACAAAAAGCTGAAACTTTGCAAGCTGGTAACTTTTGCTCTACTTGTCGGAATCTAACGAAACTGGATAATTTGAAAAAGTGGGAACATCTACTAAAACTTTCCAGTTGACCAGTTGCTCAGATTTCGCAAGGAAATCCAAATTCCTACCCGTCGAACATACGCAAACAGTTACCAAACTACCGATTTTCAACAAAAAGTCGAAACTTCCGTAGTTTGTAACTTTCGCTCCACTTATCGGAATCTAACAAAACTGAACAATTTGAAAAGTTAGGAACATCTCCTAAAACTTCCCAGTTGATCAGTTGCTCAGATTCCGCAAGGAAATCCAAATTCCTACCCGTCGAACATACGCAAACAGTTTCCAAACTACCGATTTTCAACAAAAGGTCGAAACTTCCGTAGTTTGTAACTTTTGCTCAACTTATCGGAATCTAATAAAACTGGACAATTTGAAAAGGTGGGGACATCTACTAAAACTTCCCAGTTGACTAGTTGATCAGATTCCGCAAGAAAATCCAAATTCCTACTCGTCGAACATACGCAAATAGTTACCTAACTACCGATTTTCAACAAAAAGTCGAAACTTCCGTAGTTTGTAACTTTCGCTCCACTTATCGGAATCTAACAAAACTGAACAATTTGAAAAGTTAGGAACATCTCCTAAAACTTCCCAGTTGATCAGTTGCTCAGATTCCGCAAGGAAATCCAAATTCCTACCCGTCGAACATACGCAAACAGTTTCCAAACTACCGATTTTCAACAAAAGGTCGAAACTTCCGTAGTTTGTAACTTTTGCTCAACTTATCGGAATCTAATAAAACTGGACAATTTGAAAAGGTGGGGACATCTACTAAAACTTCCCAGTTGACTAGTTGATCAGATTCCGCAAGAAAATCCAAATTCCTACTCGTCGAACATACGCAAATAGTTACCTAACTACCGATTTTCAACAAAAAGTCGAAACTTCCGTAGTTTGTAACTTTTTCTCCACTTATCAGAATCTAACAAAATTGGAAAATTTGAAAATATGGGAACATCTAATAAAACTTCCCAGTTGACCAGTTGCTCATATTCCGCAAGGAAATTTAAATTCCTACTCGCCGAACATACGCAAACAGTTACCAAACTACCGATTTTCAACAAAAAGTCGAAACTTCCGTAGTTTGTAACTTTTGCTCCACTTATCGGAATCTAATAAAAATGGACAATTTGAAATGGTGGGAACATTTACTAAAACTCCCCAGTTTACCAGTCGCTCAGATTCCGTAAGGAAATCCAAGTTTCTGCTCGTCGAACATATACAAATGGTAACAGGACAGCAACAGTAACAAAACGACAGATTTACAGGTGAAAGCTGAAAACTTTCAAAGCCCATAACTTCTACTCCGCTTATCGAAATTTAACCCGAGAGGTCAATTCGGAAAGGGGAGAACGTCTACTATAACTCTCTAGTTGGTCCGAACCTCAGATTCAACCACTAAGACACTCTAAAGTCTCAAAGAAGCCAAACAGATACAATTTCAACCTGCCGAAATACACAGCCAGCTGAAAACTTTCAAAGCCCGTAATTTCTACTCTGCTTATCGGAATTTAACCCTAGAGGTCAATTCGGAAAGGGGAGAACGTCTACTATAACTCTCTAGTTGGTCCGAACCTCAAATTCAACCACTAAGACGCTCTAAAATCTCAAAGAAGCCAAACAGATACAATTTTAACCTGCCAAAATACACAGCTAGCTGAAAACTTTCAAAGCCCGTAATTTCTACTCCGCATATCGGAATTTAACCCGAGAGGTTAATTCGGAAAGGGGAGAACGTCTGATATAACTCTCTAGTTGGTCCGAACCTCAGATTCAACCACTAAAACACTCTAAAATCTCAAAGAAGCCAAACAGATACAATTTCAACATGCCAAAATACACAACCAGCTGAAAACTTTCAAAGCCCGTAATTTCTACTCCGCTTATCGGAATTTAACCCGAGAGGCCAATTCGGAAAGGGGAGAACGTCTACAACTCCCTAGTTGGTCCGAATTTCAGATTCATCAAGTAAAACTCTCAAAAATGACAAAGGAGTGAAACAGTAAGCATTCAGTCAGACAGCTATTTGTAGTATTTTGCAAAGACCATAACTCTTGTTCCGCTTATCGGAATTTAATCCGAGAGGTCAATTCGGAAAGGGGAAGATGTCTACGACAACTCTCTAGTTAGTCCAAACATCAGATTCACCCAGTAAAAGGCTAAAGAATGGCAACCAAATAGAACAGTGAGCTTCTCAGCCGAACTCGCTGTCCTGATTTGCAATGGCCATAACTTTTGCGTCTTTTATGGGAATTTAACCCGAGAGGTCAATTCAGAAAGGGGAAGAGGTTTACTAAAACTTTTAGTTGTTCCGAACCTCAAATTCCGTAAGGAAGACCACTTCCCAGCCCTCCAAACATACCGCGACACAATCCCAAAACAGTGAGTCCACTATTTTGGCTCAAATCTCGCTGTTTTGGGGAAACGGCTTGTTTCATCCATCAAAACTACCCCAAAAATTCCCCAAAAATTCTAGCATACTAATAACACCCCTAAGAAAATATCTAATAAGTTTCGGGTCGAGATTCTATCGTTTACATGGTTAATTAAAATCAACCCTACAACCATAAAAACCGATTCTTTATGCCTCTAATCTGTGTTCTACGACTACAACTTTTACGTGCTGTTATATCTAGTCCATTTGCACATGAAATGAACTCCATACAACATCATAACACAAAACAAAATCCTAAAATAGCTAAAACAACCATGAGTATGAGAAAACCCCACCTTTGAAGCGTATAGGAAGGACTAGCTTTGCCTTCTCCTCTTTGTTCTTGCTCCTTGTTCTTGCTTCTCCTCAAGAACACCTCCATGAAGAACCCATGAACTCCTACTCTCTTTTCTTTTGATTCTCTCTTTCTTTTCTTTCTTTTCTTCTCAATCTTTTTCTAAAACAAAACCTTTAAAAGAGTAGAAGTAGAAGGAGAAATGGAGTGAGGTGAGATGGATTGAGAACACACACACACACAAAAGGGTTTCTAACCCTGATAGAAGTTTGGGGCTGGCCAAAATAGAAGGGGGAAGGGTTGGGGGTGTTTTATAAGGAGATGGGTGAGTTTGTGTGGTGAAAATGAAAGCCAAGCGTCACCCACACTTATGGTTGGACAATTTGATGTTTCTTTTGCAAATAAACCTTACAATCAAGTCCTAATCCATCCTAACCCTCCATCTCATCATGATGGATCAAAAAATAAAATAAAATTTGTCAAATCACATACTACACGATTTGTTCAAATGCCTGAAATCGATACAGTTTGATTTCGTACGAATATCTGATTATACAGATAATTTTCGTTCGTAAAAATGTACAAATCAGTATAAAAATAATTTAATTTCAAGAAATAAAATAAAATAATTTTATTACCGGCTCGGAATATTCCAGTATCAATTTGGTACAAAACAGATATATACAGACTAGTATCTGTATATATATAGTGTTTATTAACAAAACCGGGTGATGTTCACCAAAAATATTTCAATTATGAAAATAAAAATAAAATAATAATTTTTTTTATATCTGCCCGGTATTTTCTAGATGTTTTTCTCAAAAATACATTTTTCAAGATTTTGTACAAGTGTACGAAACTGATACAATACCTGTATATACTTATTAGTATATATATCCAGGTAACTTTTTATTTGAAAAACCAAGTAATTTTCATTAAAAATATTTTAATTTAAAAATAATAATTATCAAAATATAATATCCGTTTGGAATATTATACTGTTACTCGATGGAATCTCAGTCTCCCCCACATATTTCCGTATCTAGTGACTTCCCCGATACAACTGCCTCTCGTTCCTCCTCCAGATTCAAATAGCAGCAGCGCCACCTTCAGTCTGCCTCTGGCCTCCTACCCTCTCCTAACATAATTCCTACCCCACCTCTACTTCCGACACCGGTAGCACCGTCCTGCCCCCAACCCCGATCCAGACACCACCAGCATCTCCCTCCTCATTGTGTTCTCAATCACAGCAACACTAATCTCATTCCTCCTTGCAGTGCCTCTTTCTTTACATCCTCGACCATGCCCGTCACTTCAGCTTTGCCATCTCCTGCTGATTGGGCTCATCTTTAGCAATGCCTCACTCAGCTGGAACTACAGCTCATGGGTCAGTCTATCAATGCTGGCTCCTCTGTAACTTCCGGTATGAATTCGTTCTGGATTTTAGATTCTGGTGCATCACATCATCTCACTAGTAATCAAACACTGTTCACCACCTGCACTGCACTTCCCTCTCACTCTCCATCTCTACACACAGCTGATGGCTCACCACTTCTTGTTACACACTCAGGGGCAATTAGCTATCCCACTCTCACATTACCATATGTGCTTTATGCTCCTCATTTATCCATAAACCTTATTTCTATTAGTGTGTTGTGCGATAGTGGTCTTGTTGTTACTTTTGACTCTTTCGGTTGTTCTATTACTGATTCATGCACCGATGAGGAGTTTGGGTGTGCTACTCGTCAAGGTTGTCTATATCATCTAGATTTTCTTCGTACACATCACTCTACTTCTAGTTTTGCCGGTATTGTTTCTTCTGATACTGATCTGTGGCATAGAAGTTTAGGTCATATTAGTGCGTCTCGTCTCTAGACTTTAGCTCGTAGTGGTACCCTGGGTTCTCTTACTTTTAAATATTTATCTGATTTTCAGGGTTGTCATTTGGCCAAACATATCGCTCTACCCTTTAGTCACAAAGCACCTCTCAAACCACCCATCATTTTCAACTTGTTCATTCTGACATATGGGGACCCTCTCCTGTACCTTTATGGAAAGGCTATCTCTATTATGTTGCCTTCATCGATGACTTCACTAGACATACATGGATTTTTCTTATGCGTCAGCGATCTGAGATACCTGATATTTATTGGTTCTTTACGACTATGATTCACACTCAGTTCGGTGTGCGCAATAAGACTTTCCGATCGGACGGTGCTCGTGAGTACACTTCCACCACTATAAGATCTATCCTTCAGTCTCACGGCACCCTTTTTCAACAATCATGCCCTTACACTCATGAGCAGAATGGTATAGCTGAATGCAAACATCGTCACATTCTTGAGACGGCTCGTACTCTTTTACTCCCCTCTTCCGCTCTTCGTTCTTTCTGGGCTGAAGCTGTCATGACCTCTGTTAGTCTCATGAACATTACTCTCTCATCTACCCTAGCTGGTACGATGCCTTATGAGGCTCTTTACCACTCACTCCCGACTACAGTATGCTCTTTACCTTTGGGTGCACCTGTTACGTCCTTCTCCCTTATACTGAGCGCACGAAGCTCTCTGATCGTGCTGCTAAGTGCGTTCACCTAGGTCTCAGTCCCGAACACAAAGGTTATCGTTGTTTTGATCATCGGCTGGTCGTGTATGCATTTCTAGAAATGTATCCTTTGTGGAAGACTCTCCTTACTACCTGAATCCCCCCGAGGATACTAGATTTCTCGATTTCCCCAGTTGTTGCTAGCTCCCCAACTTCATCTTCCCGCATTCCTTTTGATCCTACTCCTCTGGCTCCACTCACATCTCCTGCTGTCCTTACACCTGTTGTCCCCCTACTGAAACACCACCTATAGACACAGTCCCTGCATCCCAACAGCTTCCAGCAACCACCCCACCTATTTTCCCTACTGAAAGATGCACCTACTCCACCGTCCTCACCCCCACACCCTGTCAGTCCACCACCGCTTCGTCAGTCTACACGTTCCAATTCTGGTATTCCTCCGGCACATTATACACCTGATGCCACTGGTCCCTCTGACCAGTTTGGTTTTTCCACCCTAGCTTCCTACTCACCACAGTTTCATGCATATCTCACAGCTATACACTCTACAAGTGAGCCCAGAACCTATTAGGACGCAATTCAATATCCCAAATGGAGGAAAGCTATTGCACAGGAATTCAGTGTATTTGATCAGACTGGCACTTGGGATGTCGTTCCTCTGCCAGAGGGCATTCAGTCTATTAGCTACAAGTAGGTCTTCAAGGTCAAATATCAACCTGATGGATCTATTAAGCGGTACAAGGCTCATCTAGTAGCCCGAGGATTTACTCAGGAGCATGGCATTGATTATGATGAGACATTTTCTCCCGTTGCACAGATGACTACTGTTCACACTCTCCTTTCTGTTGCAGCCATCCTTCAGTGGCCGTTATACCAGATGGACGCGAAGAATATTTTTCTTCATGGTACCTTATCTGAGGTTATTTATATGGATCCTCCTTCCGGCCTCCCTACTCCTCCTCGTCATGTTTGCCGGCTGCGTCGGGCTATATATAGTTTGAAGTAGGTCCTTCGAGCCTGGTTTGAGTGTTTTCGCCTTGTCATCACCAAGGCTAGTTTAGTCTGAGTTCTTAGAACCATTCTATGTATATGCGGTCATCACCGTAAGGGAGGGTACTTTTACTACTCTATGTTGATGATATAATCATTACTGGGGATAACTCGGCAGGCATTACATCCACCCAGAAACACCTTCACCAGCAGTTCCATATGAAAGACCTTGGAAGACTACGTTATTTTCTGGGTCTAGAGATTGCTCATGGATCTCGGGGGATACTCGTTTCTCAACTGAAATACACATCAGATATTATCTTCGCTGCATGCCTCTCTGACAGTCTCTCAGCCGATACACCCTTAGAGCTTCATGTGAAGCTTCGTCCCACTGATGGTGAGCTCCTTCCTGATCCCATTAGATACAGACAGATTGTTGGACAGCTTGTCTACTTATGCATGACCAAACCTGATATTGCTTATGCAGTCAGTTTATTTCTGCTCCTACATCAGTTTACTACGGTGCTCTTCTTCGGATTCTCAGATATCTTCGGGGTACTATTACTCGCTCATTATTCATGCCTGCTACATCCAAACTAGAGCTGAGTGCATATTTTGATTCAGATTGGGCAGGTGATTCTACTACCAGACGATCTACCACCGTTTTCTGTCTATTTCTTGGTGATTCGCTGATCTCATGGCGAAGTAAGAAACAGGCAGTTGTTGTATGTTTTTCGACCGAAGCTGAGTACAAAGCAATGACAGCTACTACTAGAGAGATTGTTAATGTTTGTTGGCTTTTATCATATATGGGTGTCACTCTGTCAAGACATACTCCTCTTCAATGTGATAACCGAAGTGAACTACACATTGGAAGCAACCCGGTCTTCCATGAGCGAACGAAGCATATAGAGGTTGATTGTCATTATGTTTGTGAGCGCTTTGAAGCAGGGACCATTTCTTTTCATTCTATTACCTCATCACAGTAGACAGAAGACTTCTTCACCAAATCTCATACTGTTCAGAGATTTCGATATTTAGTAGGCAAACTCACACTGTTTGACCCACCAAGAGTTTGAGAGGGGGTGTTAGATATTATAGTCCCACATTTGGTATTGGGCTAATTTTGTATTTGGTTCACTCCTATATATAGGAGATATTGTACTCAGTTATTTCTCAATTCAATATTCAGTATTGTTTTCGTCTCTCTAATTTATCTTAACACCTGAAATTGAATTGATTCTTGAGAATTTGATGGAGGAGGTCAAATTGGATTTCTGGAAATCCTTCATCACTGAATTTGGTATAACACAACATTCATTGGAATCATCCATTGCTGTATTTTGGTATGGTACATTGAAGTTTTAGGAATATGTTGCTTTTTATAATGGTAGGACAAACGACGGAAGCGAGAGTGACATTGGGAGAGTGAGCGATTGTGTCGGGCAACTGTGGTAGTGGTGGTGGTGGTGATGGTGTCAGTGATATCAGCGGTGGTTTTGGTGATGTTGGGCGGTGGCGGCAACGATGGTGGTGACTATGGGGACAAGGGTAGTGGGGATGGTAGATGGAAGAAGGTGGCCATATGTATTTTGCTATTTCATTTCAATGGTAATCCAAGATTCCCACATGAAATCGAAGCTCCCCTGGGGCTAGTGCTACCCTACCTTTATATAAAAAATCCTGCAACGTAGAAAAATTTCATCCTTTCTCTCTCTCTCTCTCTCTCTCTCTCTCACAGAAAAATTTCACTCACTCTCTCTCTGAGTATAGATTTGATGAGGAGCACAAAAGCTACCACTATCAGCAGTAAATGACAGCAACGACGGCCCAAACGACACCACAAAATGGTAACAAGAACAGCAACGTCCTGCTGGTTGGGGCTAAAAGACTTGCAGTTGACTGCCCTTGCAGTTGACTGCTCTTCATTGCAGTCGACCGCAAGTGGAGTCGAGAGCTTCTGGAAGTAAAAATCGATTTTTGATCAACCTCATATTTGGGGTAGTTGACCGCCATGGCTGCTGTGTTATGTTTGGCATCTTTCAATGCATATTTCTTGACATATTTTGTACCCGAAGTATTGTATCTTTTATACTTTCCTAGTTCATGGATATTTTCAGTTATTTCTTTCAATCTAGTTTAGGTTAGTTGATTTCATTTCATGCAAGTTTAGTCCTTCTATTTAATAACACTAGGAGTTATCTTGTATAATCATCTTTCATTCTTAATCGAATTATCAAACGAATAACTTTTCTTCATTTTTTCTTCTCAATTCTTCTAGAAACCATTGTTTATTCAAGAACTGTAAGTTTGTACGATGATAAATACATAGCCTATCTTCGGTTCTACGTTAGGATTCAAGGCCTCCTTATATACTTAATTTTTCTACAACACTTTCATATTTAGTTAATAATACAGATTCTAATAGTATATATTGTTGACATGTATATTAACTTTGATCTGTTTCTCAGCTACGTCGAACATTAGTGAGAACAAAAATACGATGTTGAGGTTAACAATATGAAAGACTATAAATACACCAATAAATTAGATATTTTTGGTATTCATCTTGTGCTAATTGTAGGATAAATTATTAAGTTCTCGTTGGATAGTCCTGTCAAGAAAAATTGTTTGCCTTCATCCTAGAATCTGTTAGGATTGTGGCCTCAAATACACTAAGGCACGGAATTTGAAGTTGGAGAAGAAGAGGTGTACACGAAGCAGTGAGAAGAAGGCAGCCAGCAGTTGGAGGCAGAGTTGCGGTCGACTGTCCATAGTTGCGGTCGACCGCACACCCGACCGACTGTAAAAGGTTCCAATAGAGAAAGGGACATTCGACCGCACAATCGACCTTCCAGTGTTTGGGTCGTGGCGAGACTAGTTGCAGTCTACCGCAACTGGGTGCGGTCGACCGACAGTGGCAATGTATGTTATTTGGGCTAACTGAATTTGAGTCCAGTAAGATGTATTTATGTTTATCTTTTAGGATTTGCTTGGGGGATATAAATATAACAATAGATGTGAACTCTATGGTGTATCAAAGTGAGTCGCTATCATTGTACAACTTCAAAAGTGGTGAGTGTTCAAAAGTGAGAGAGAGAGAGATTGTAAGTTTGATATCATTGTAATCTTTGTATTTCTTGGGAAATAAAAAGTATTGATTATCTCTACATATTATTGTGTTCATGTACTTGTGAGATCTTGGAATTATTGTGGTGGTTCTTGGTTCATCTAATTCTTAGACGTTTCTGTTGCTTGCGGTGTGTCTTCCGCAATTAGCACTACAAATGGTATCAGTTTCTCTACAGAATCCCACTCAAAATGGGGGGGAATGAAAATCCACTAATAAATGAAGGAATGTGATTCCCATGAGAATGAAAGATTCCTTCCAAAACTATATCTCTCACTAGCCAAATCGGATATTCCACAAGGAAATGACGAATTTCTTTGCACTTTTTTGTTTTGAATTAAGGAAAATAACAGCCAACAAAATTTCTTTGCATATGACCTTGCCTTAAGATTTTTTCAGACAATGGCAAAGGTTTCAATAAAGATCTTCAAGTTAAAACACTTTCTAGATCTTTTTTCATTAGACAAAGAAAAACACTTTGTTAAGGGGGTGTTTTATATGCAAACTGGTGAATTGCAGGGATTGAGAGATTGCTAGAAATGTAAGCAGGTATTTCATGATTCCATGGAACATTACCGGGTTAAGTATAATACATTGCATTTCTTGTAATCTTTAATTGGTTATTGTGTTGAAAACAGATTTGGGGGAAAATCTTTATTATTCTTCGTGTTCTTTATTCTTTATAGTATACATCTATATATAAGGATTATAATCTTGGAGGAGAAGAAAGAAGATTGAGAGAAGATTGAGGGGTGAGAAATTTGGGGAATCTGTTTCCTATAAATTAGGAAACAAAATATACATATTACTAACACTCCCCCTCAAGTTGGTGCATAGATATTGAACATGCCCAACTTGTCAACAAATTTCAAGTAGAGCCGACTCGAAACTGCCTTGGTCAGGATATCTGCGAGTTGATCTTCAGACTTCACTTTAGATATCTCAATGACTTTCTCATCCAACTTCTCCTTGATGAAGAATCTATCCACCTCTACATGTTTCGTCCTATCATGCTGAACTGGATTGGCGGCAATATCACATGCTACTTGACTATCGCAATACACATTCATAGGTTTATTTGGACCACAGCCTAAGTCCTGCAACAAGAGTTTCAGCCATAAAGATTCCGCTATACATAGAGCTACTCCGTGATACTCAGCCTCTGCACTAGAGCGTGCAACAACATTCTGCTTCTTGGTTCTCCATGTAACTATATTTCCTCCAACAAAGACGAAGTATCCTGAAGTGGAGCGCCTATCAATTATAGATCCTGCCCAATCAGCATCAGTATATGTCTCAACCTTCAAGTGATCATGTTTCGCAAATAGGACCCTTTTTCCTAGAGCAGACTTAATATATCTCAGAATTCTCATCAATGTATCCATGTGATGTTCCTGAGGTGCATGCATAAACTGACTTACCACACTTAAAGCATATGATAAATCTGGTTGTGTATGTGCAAGATACATCAGTCGTCCAACCAATCTCTGATATCTTTCCTTATCACAAGGCACATGATCAGTTTCGTTGCAAAGTTTCAGTCCTTCTTCTAATGGTGTATCAATCGGTTGACAAGCAGACATTCCAGTTTCCTTCAATAAATCGAGAGCATACTTTCTTTGAGACAGAAATATACCATTTCTCGAGCGAGAAACTTCAATACCAAAAAAATATCTCAAAGGGCCAAGATCCTTCATTTCGAACTCTTGTGACAAGTAGCTCTTCAATATCATTCTGTCCTCAGGATCATTCCCAATTACTATCATATCATTCACATATATAATGAGAGCAGAAATCTTACCTTCTTTGTTTTTCAGGAATAAGGTATGATCTGAATTACTTTGACAATATCCGAATGTCCTCATTGATTTTTTAAACCTCCCAAACCAAGCTCTTGGCTATTGTTTGAGACCATATAGCACCTTCCTCAACCGACACACTTTATTACTGTGTTGGACTAGTCTGTTTGACCCTGGTGGAAGATCCATATAAACCTCCTCTGTCAATTCCCCATGCAAAAATGCATTCTTCACATCAAATTGCTCCAACGGCCAGTCAAGATATGCAGCAAGTGACAGTAGGACTCAAACAGTATTGAATTTTGTCACAGGTGCAAATGTATCTTCATAATCAATTCATACGTTTGAGTGTATCCTTTGGCAACCAGCCCTTACTTTGTATCGCTCTATTGAACCATCGGACTTATACTTCACCGTATAAATCCATCTGCATCCTATTGGCTTCTTCCCCACTGACAGCTCGACTATCTCCCAAGTCTCATTGTTTTTCAAGGACTTCATCTCCTCATCCATAGCTGCTTTCCACCTTGGATCAATAAGGGCTTCCTGCACAGTGTTAGGAATAGATACTATAGATAATTGATTTACAAATGACTTATTTGATTCTGACAAGCGGTGAGTGGATACATAATTACTCATGAAATATTTGACGTTACTAGTGGGATCAGGTTCATAAGTGGGTTTTGGAATACCTCTATTAGTACGGTACGGGAGTTCTCTTCTAGGAGATTCGGACAACGATGACGATTGGTTTTGGAGTTCTGACGGTTCACTGTCACTGAGATTTGGTACTAATTGTAATTCTTCAAGAGGGTCTTCTTCAAGAGGGCCTTCTTCCCTTGGTTGTACTTCTTTGTGAGGGTCTTCCTCCCTTACTAGGTCTTCATTCAAGTGTTCGCCATTATTTGTATCTAGTTGCTCATTCTGACCGGTAATTACTTCTTCATACCCAAGAGTCTAAACTTCACTAACCCCTTCATCATACCCAAGAGTCTGAACTTCACTTCGGTACCTCCCCTGAAGTTCAATCGTAGAAGAAGAAAAATACATCTCATCTTCACTGAACACAACATCTATAGTCACAAACATTATTTGAGTTGGTGGGTGATAGCACCAGTACCCTTTCTTATCTTGTGCATATCCCACGAAAACACAGCGGACAGCTTGAGGAGTTAACTTATTGCGTTCATATTGATGAATATGAACAAATGCAACACACCCAAACACACGAGGTAACAAGTTGACAATTTTTGGTGCATTCACAACTTCAGTTAATGCTTGAAATGGTGTGAGGAAGTTTAGGATACTAGAGGGAACTCGGTTGATTAAGTATGCAGCAGAAGCAAGGGCTTCCCCCCAATAAATGAGTGGCATATTTCCATGGATAAGAGAAGCACGGACCACCTCGAGCAAATGTCTATTTTTTCTTTCTGCAATCTCATTCTGTTGAAGTGTATATGAGCATGTAGTCTGGTGAACAATGTCGTGTTCCACCAAATATTGTTGCAGATTCGAACTCAGGTACTCTCCGCCATTATCACTGCTAAGAACTTGAATCTGTAATTTATACTGAATCATAACATGCTTGTGAAATTTTGAAACAAGCCACAACTTCACTTTTCGACTTCATCAAACAAATCCAGGTCCTACGAGTATAGTCATCAATAAATGTCACAAATCATTTGTCTCCTCCAAATATAGTGATTTTGGATGGACCTCAAACATCAGAATGGATAATCATAAATGGAACAGAGCTTCTACTTGGACTTGGAGAAAAAAAGACACGGTGACTTTTTGCGAGTTCACACACATCACACCGAAAGGCAGAAATATCCAACTTCAAAAATAAACTTGGAAATAATTTCTTCAAATAACCAAAAGAAGCATGCCTTAGACGTCGATGTCATAGCCAAATATCTGATTTCTTCTTCTCTTCTTCGGATACTTCCACACTCAGAGCTTGAGTCAACTTGCTTGAATTTTCAGATTCTAAATCCAGGTAATAGAGCTTCCCGTGCCTAACCCCATAACCAACCGTCTTGCGAGTCCGAATATCCTTAAACACACAATGCGAAGGCCAAAAGACTACAATACAATGTAAGGCAGTAGATATTTAAGCAACAGATAATAGGTTAAAATTCAAGGATGGCACAACT
The DNA here is from genome assembly GCA_017893485.1 of Hemerocallis citrina. Taxonomy (NCBI): domain Eukaryota; kingdom Viridiplantae; phylum Streptophyta; class Magnoliopsida; order Asparagales; family Asphodelaceae; genus Hemerocallis; species Hemerocallis citrina. Next base: position 22,657,795 of record CM030365.1, read on the forward strand.
AGGGCAGTATCTAAGGTTAGGTTGTTTGTGAGAGGTATGGTACCCTCGCCTGTAATAGTGGCAGGATCACCATTGGTAGTGGACACAGTTGATTTGGGGAAGGTTGAAAATTTTGAACTTGTCTAGAATCAAAAGTCATATGTTCGGTAGCACCCGAATCAATTATCCATGCATTATTCATAACAGAGCCAGAAATATTAAAAACCTTACTATCATTACCTGCAGCAGCACGATCAGCAACTCCACCTGCGACAGTAGGTTGATTGCAAGTGTTCTCCCGAATATCCTTGCTATGAACCCAGATCTCTGGATAGCAGATAATCTTACAACAACGAGCTTTCGTATGGCTGATCTTGCCACAATGAGTACACTTCCTTCACTTATATGGATATTGTCCCATAGCAACACAACAAACAGCACAGCAAGTAGAACCAATGATCCAAATACCAAACAGAAGACGGGATCAAAAACAGCAAACATCACTCCCCAAAATAGCACACACTAAAAGAGCACAACAACAACAGCAAAAGAGATAGCGACAAGAGCAAGGGTGGCGGACGGCACGACGGTGGCATTGCGGAGTTCGATGGGGTTCGTCGAATTGGGCGGCGCAAATGGGGATCCGGCATCGGAAAGGGGGAGCAGCGATGGGTTCGCCGCTCTGGTCGCGGCTGCTATCGAGGAAGATGGGAAGGGAGGTCCGGGGGTGTTCGAATCTTGGTGGTGCTCGAAGGGGGTGACGGGAGGCGTTGTCAGGGAGCATTGAAGAGGAGGGCGGTGACCAGGGGGTCGCCGGAAAATGGTCGGAGAACAGAATAGGGAGATGGGTTAGCTGATCTGGGTGGACGTCAGAGGTGGAGGTCGGGGGTGGATCTGATCGGGGAGAGAGAAAATTTCGAGGAGAGAGAAAGAGGAGAGAGGAGGTCGAGGTTTCGGGGTTTGGTAGGGATCGGGGTGTGGTCGGGATCGGATCGGGATGGAGGTGTCAGATCCGATCACCTCCTACGCTTCTTCTTCTTCAACTAGCCTAGATCTGGTTAGACTTTGAACCATGTTGAAAACAGATTTGGGGGAAAATCTTTATTATTCTTCGTGTTCTTTATTCTTTACAGTATACATCTATATATAAGGATTACAATCTTGGAGGAGAAGAATGGAGATTGAGAGAAGATTGAGGGGAAACAAAATTTTGGGAATCTGTTTCCTATAGATTAGGAAACAGAATATACATATTACTACTTACTACATTTCAACATATTGCATTTATAGTATGTATTTTACTAGCATTTATACGTGCATGCACGGGCCACAAAATTTTTAGCATATGTTATTGAAATCAATTCTTACGATCATGGGAGTTCCTTAAACAACCAGAAAAGGTACGTGGACTTGGCTTTAGGGACCTTCAAACATCCAATCTCAGTCTCGCCAAACTTTGTTGGAAATTGAGTTCACAATCCTCAAGTATGTTGAGTAGACTCATTAAAGTGAAGTACTTCAAGAATAAAGCACTTGTCGATGCCACACTCACCATGTCAGCTTCTCATGTGTGGAGTTCATAAAGTGCTAGATGACATGCTATGCAATAGCCACTGGCAAATTTTTAATGAGCACGATATACGTATGTTTAATTCAGAACGGGTACACTCGTTGAGGGCGTGGATACCAAAATCCAATTACTAGAAGGATGAGAACAACAATGTATCTCATTTGATGGATGCCACGAGAAGAGATTGGAAAAGAATACTCATTGATAGCTTGTTTTGTGAGGATATGTCTAAATCTATTTGTTGTACATACATTGATTAGAACAGTCCTCTTCAATAGGACTTCGTGGTGTGGGAATCTAGTCGGGTTGGTAAATTATCGTCGAAATCCTTTTATCAGTTGATTTCACCTTCACCGATTGAACATCGAGTTGATCAGCACCAAGTGAAGCTATGAATATGATTTGGAAAGCGAATGATCTACTTTTCTAAGGGCCCAACATTTTACATGGCGTGCGGAATCGGAGACCTTATTTACGAATGCAAAACGATGGTCCTTGGGTCTCTTCAAGGATGATCGCTGCCTTATGTGCTCGGTAGAAATGGAAACTACAAATCATCTTCTTGTTCAGTGTGCCTACAAAGCAAAAGTATTTCAAGAAGCAAACATTCTACTCGTTCTTACTACAGTCACATCTATTTCTGAATGTATAATGTGGTGGTATGAGCATGATAAAGCACAAGGACGACAATAGGAAATAAGGTTCTAAACGTAATGTGGAGACTCTGGAAAACGAGGTGTAATCTTGTAATTTGTAAGGTAAATAGATTCCCGTATGTCACCGAGATCAAGGCTGCAACAATTGGCATCCCATCACAACCCACAACAAACTATAGTTCACAACAATATAGAGAGCACGAGGCATTAATTCCTACCAACCGTACACCTAACCACAATCAACATGAGCGGGTAACTAGTTGTGACGTAGCCATTCAGGGAGATACTGGTGTGTGGATCTTTCTTTGCAAAGACCAAAATGGATTTCTATGATGCTTAACAACGGGGAATCTAGTCACCTCCTATGCAGCAACTATTAGGATATATGGACCTAATACACTAGCACGAGAATTTAAAGAAGGGAAATACATGAAGCTGCAAGTGACGAAGCATAGCAGCAAGGCAGGAGAAGCAGATAGCAACAAAGCAAGACAGTCGACCGTCATGTATACTGAATCGACAGTCTACCATTAGGAGCATAGTCAACTGGTATTGATTATCTTTGTATATAATTTTGTTCATGTTTTTGTAAGGTCTTGCGTTTTTTAGTAAAATATTGTTATTGGTGCGTCAAGGTCTTTATGGGCATTGTGGACACTACAAAGTAGTATCGAAGGTTAGGGTTTCATGATGGCCAATAGCAAGTTGAAAGTCGAGAGATTCGATGGAAGTGATTTTGGCAGATTTAGATAGTGGCATATCTATAGCGCCCCGAATTTTCAATAAGTAAAATTCGAAATAAGTGGCACAATTTCCAGAATCGTTTCAATGTAAACCAAACACAATATCCAAATACAGGAAAAAATTAAAAACTTTTTATTACATCAGTTCTTTCTTACATTTGCAGAGCAGAAAATTAATTACATTTATTACAACACAACCCAACGCTTAAACTTTAATAATAGCAAAACCAAGAATCTACTTTACTTGGGACACTCACCTGCAAATCCTACAAAATAACTGAAGAGTGGGGACGTCAGTTGAAGGCAATTGACGCAATACTATAGTAATAGCAACATTCCAAAGTCTCACAATCACAAACTTTCCACATAACATGAAATAAAATAACAATGAAAGATTTAATAAACAACAAGGGAAACTATACTAAGTAAGTGTGTGTCAAAGAAAAACAAAAGAGAAATGCACTAAAACAATGTTCAAGAAAACACAATGCACACGATGATTTCTAATGCATACTTATCGGATACTATGCATCCCATTCTACATAGGTCTGGTGCAAGCCCTTATCGTTCTCCACTTTATAGGGTTCAATCCATCGTTATGCATCCAACTACTATGACAACTATAAGATTTAGACATTTTGCAAATATTGGCTCTCGCCCTTGGAATACTGCCACGCCCCGCTTTCAAAATACAGAATACGAGTACGTAACGTAGGCCCAGCGAATAATGTAAACACCACCCATAAGCTGTACCAGACTAACTCAGCAATATGAACAATAAACACAGCCACACAAGAAAGATATAATCACATGAATCAAAGATAAACTTCAATAATAATGAATAATCCAAATAATATCCAACACAATATCCAATATCTGGAAATAAAAATAAACGACGGGAAGAAAAGCCCAAAACAAAGTATAATATCCAGACATTGTTCAAAAGAAATAGATCTAGCAACAAAATAAACTAAGCAGCTCCATCTTTAGTTCCATCTTCTAGAATCGTTGCTCACCAATTCCTGCTGGTATATATCCTCCAGTACCTGTAAATTCTTGATCTAAAAAGAAAGAAAATAATGTCCATAGAGCAAGCCGTGGACAACAAGTAAAGAAAAGAAAGAATAATAGGAAGCATATATATCAAAGAAAATGGACGGGATCAAAGTCAATAACAAAATCAATGATAGGCAATAATATCGAAGGTCTATATTTAATCATGCATGTAATGAATGATGTAAATTTAAATTCTATCTTGATGACGATATACAGGATAAAGCATGGAATATCAAATGCAGGTTATTAATCATTTAATTAATCTATCTAGTGCACGTACTACTGCGTCCCATATCTTCCATACCACAGTTTCAGTGCAAGCACGCAGTGAACGTTTTAGAATAATAGTGAATTCACGGATCTTGTAATCGGTAACAAGGTGAAAAGATATCATGATCGCGTGATCACAAAATGACAAGCAATTCTCTACCTTCCATGTAATAAATCATGTAAGCAAGAAGGCCTTTACCGAGTACATTTTCTGACCGTTCACTACCAAGTCAATCCATAATACCCCGGCTTGTTAATATTTTATTTCATCCTATGTGAGCATGAGAGAAGGTGTTAAGGTTGTATTATGCTAGGTGTGACTAATTCTACTCGTTACAGACAAAATAATAAGCAACCATATTAATTAAACACAAATCACTCAATCTGGACAGCATGACGTTGCTGTACAAAAATACAAATTACCGCTACTACAGAAAAGCAAATCTGGATCCGTCAGAAATTCTAGGAACTGGAATCTTTGTCGGTTCCAGAAAATATATATACGACATATGAAAGCTACAGAAACTAGGGTGAAAATCCTATTCTTTTCAGATTTTATGTTCAGGCAGCAAATTGTAAATTGTATAAATACATATGAAATAGATCAGAAAACTCGCTAAATCTACAAAATGCAGGGTGGTTCCTACACATGTCTAGTCTCAGCCCAATTTATTTCATATTTTTATTTTACTTTTAACATGTTCTATTTAATTATGAAACAAAAAGATACACATGAATTTGTAAATCTGGAAATTCAGACCTAGCTGTACTAAAATACAGATATTTAACAGATTATAACTCAAAATTCAAATCCATCAAAAGTTCTGGAAAATAGATTCATGGAGCTATAATTAATGTTCAGAAAGTTATTTCAAATTACAACAACAACATGATCGAAAATCTGATACAAAAAGACACAAACAGCAGTCCAGAAAATAGTTTGATATGAATAGGCAACAACTTCGTCATACAACCATATAGTTCATACTAATTAATAATCAAAGTGATGCTAGATGTTTAACATGCATAATTTCAGTTTTAAGATGTAATTTCACATGCATGGTAATCAATTCATTAATTCAACTTCAATCTAATAAATTCAATTCATCAACCAATTCTATAACATGGATCTAGCTATTTTTCATGTAAATGTGCATATGCAATGTGCAAGAGGGACTAGATTTTAGATAAAAAATATAGGCACGATGTTAAGAATATATCGGGTTAGCTCATGTAAACCCTCAATAAATTTAACGAAATTTCAAATAGCAGTACGATAAAAAAGATTTGGATATACTTGCAGAGATCAAAGAATCTTGAACAAAAGAATAAACTAGTTCAAGAAGAGATTTGCCTTTTAGTTGTTAATTTCGAATATATAGAATTACGGGATGAGAATCCTGGGCGACGAACCACAAACACGGAAACACGTTTGAGCCACATACAAAACAGCAAAATAGCGAATCTCTCTTCGCAAAACAGCACACATGGGATCTGATCCCCTACACTCCAAAACATCAAACACCAAGAAATCCCCCTCCTTCCTTCTCAGTAGCGACAGAGAGAGGGAGAGAGATGGCGGCGACTGAGCGGAGACTGGCGATGGCAGCGACCCACGGCGAGGGGCGGCTGACGACGCGGTCGGGAAGCGACGCAGCGGCGAGAACAAGGCAACTACTTGAAAGGGCTCCGTTTCTAGACGAAATAGAGGAGGAGATGGTGTGGATGCTCGGGGCTCTGGACGAAGACGAGGGCGAGGGGATTCTACGGTGGTTGCGGAGACAGCGGAGAGGATGAAGATAGTGGCGGCGAGGGTGGTTATCGAGGAGAAAAGCAGGGATGGAGGTCGCCGAGGTGATGGGTTTGAGCGGGAGGTAGAGACGAAGGGGATAGGGGGTAGTTGGGATGGTGGTGATGACGAGGGGGCAACGAGGAGAGGGTGAGTGGTCGAGGTGGTGGTCAGAAGGGAGATCGGAGGCGGACGGGCTTGGGCGGACGGGTTTGAAGTAAAATAAAGAGAGGGAGTCGGGGGTCGGAGAGAGAGAGAGCGGCGGTAGGAGAGTGGAAAAGAGATTAGGGATTATAATATTTCGGTTTAAGGGGGGTTATTTATAGGGGATAGGAAGTGGGGTTTTGGGTTGCGGGTTAATGGGTTTAGGGTACGAGTTTAGGCTCCAAAAGGAGAAAAACACATAGAAATCAATAAGATGAACATATAGCAAAACAATTCAAACGCAAAACACGAAGGGCAAACATTGCAATGAGCCAAAGATAGCATAATTCAAGCTAAAAGAGTACAGAACGATCAATAGAGAATAAAAGAACCCAATAAAAGCAAAAACTTATTATTAAATGGAATCAAGTACAATAATCTAGAAAAGAAAAATAAAATACAATAAAATCCAAAATAGGAAAATAGGGATTACAAATCCTACTGACCTTACAAGAAGAATTTCGTCCTCGAAATTCATACAAGTGGTACATAGGGCGAACCCCGAAACAAAACAAAACAAATCAAAACAACTACTGACACAAATGAGGGAACTTCTCCCGAATTTCCTCCTCCAACTCCCAAGTCGACTCATCTGGCGAGTGACGATTCCAAGAAACTAGAAATAGCTTGATGACCCTATTCTTCAACACCTTCTCTCGACGGTCTAAGATAGAGACTGGCTGAATTTCATAGAACAAATCCAGCCTCATAGACAAGTTTGAGTAGTCAATCACATGACTGTTATCCCTGATGTATTTTCTGAGCTGAGAAATATGGAATACATCATGGACACCCCGCTAAAGCTGGCGGCAACGCGAGCCTGTAAGCTAACTTTCCCACACGTTCCATAATATTGAATGGACCGATGAACCGAGGACTCAACTTGCCCCCACCTCCAAAACGGATAACACCTTTCCAAGGCGATATCTTGAGAAACACATGGTCGCCTGCCACAAACTCTAAAGGTCTACGGCAAAAGTCAGTCCACTTCTACTACCTATCCTGAGACGTCTGCAAGTGCTTCCGGATCTGAGCCACAGCATCAACTGTCTTCGTGATTAACTCAGGACCCAAAAGCTTCCTCTTGCCGATATCATCCCAACAGACCGGCGATCTACACTTGTGCCCATACAAAGCTTCAAATGGAGCAGCTTTGAGACTCGCCTGTTAACTGTTATTATAATAAAAATCGGCTAAGTGAAGATGATCTTCCCACGATCCAAACTGAAGAACACAGGATCTCAACATGTCTTCTAGGGTCTGAATCATCCTTTCTGACTGCCCATCTATCTGAGGATGGAACGACGTACTGTATCTCAACTTAGTACCCAAGCTCTTCTGCAGGTTCTCCCAGAACTGAGACCTGAATCTCGTATCTCTATCCGATACGATGCTGACAGTAACTCCATGCAAACAAACAACCTCCTAAACATACTTCTCAGCCAAACTCTCCGTGGACTGGCCCACACGGAAAGGAATGAAGTGAGCACACTTCGTCAGTCGATCCACTATCACCCAGATAGCATTATGACCCTTGGGACTCCTTGGCAATGCTGTCACAAAATCCATCATGATATTCTCCCACTTCCACTATGAGATTGGAAGGGGTTGCAAAAGTCCCGCAATCCTCTGATGCTCTGCCATTCACTTGCTGACAGATCAGGCACTGAGAGATATCTAGCCACAACTCTTTTCATGCCATGCCACCAGAAATGTTGCTTCAAGTCCCTGTACATCTTATTACCACCTGGATGAAAAGAATACGGAGACCGATGATCTTCCTCAAGTACCTTCTACCTGACTTCTCCTCTAGCTACACACAACCTAGAGCCAAAACGAAGCGATCCATCAGCATGAATGACCAAATCAGATCTCAAACCGGCTTCCACCTCACTATGAAACTACTGCAACTGTTGGTCACCCGCTTGGGCTTACTTAATCTGTTCAATCAAAGAATACTGCAACTACAACATCATGGACTGTTGAGCTAATCTAGGAAGTAACACATCCAACTCCCACCTCCTCGTATCCTCCACTAATTCCTTCTGCTTAGTGAGGAACAAAGCGGCAGGCCTTCTATTCAAAGCATCAGGCACCAAGTTCACTCGCCCGGGTGATACTGCAAATTGATGTCAAAATCTAACATCAATTCCAACCATCTTCTTTGCCTCATGTTCAATTCCTTCTGAGTGAACACATACTTGAGGCTCTTGTGATGTGTGAATATCTCCACTCTATCCCCAAGCAGATAATACCTCCACAACTTCAAGGCAAAAACCACGGCCGCAAGCTCCAGATCATGCGTGGAATAGTTCTTCTCATGAGGTCTCAATTGCCTCGATGCATAAGCGACAACCTTGCCTTGTTGCATTAGCACTGCTCCCAGACCTCCACGCGATGCATCACAAAGGATCACAAAACCACCCGAACTGTCGGGTATAGTCAGCACAAGCGTTGACGTTAATTGACACTACAACTTGGCAAAAACTTCACCACAAGCTTCATCCCAATCAAACTTCTTCTCCTTCTTCGTCAAACTGGTCAGAGGCCCAGCAATCTTTGAGAAATCCTGAACAAACTTCCGATAATAGCCGGCGAAACCAAGAAAATTTCGCACCTCAGGAACAGACTTTGGAATCGGCCAATCCTTGACCGCAGATATCTTCGACGGATCCACAGAAACACCAGTCCCAGAAATAATGTGGCCCAGAAAAGCAACCCGATCCAGCCAGAACTCACACTTACTGAGCTTCCGATACAGCTGGTTCTCCCTTAAAGTTTGTAGAACAACCTTCAAATGCTCAACATGATGTTCCCTATTCCGAGAATACACCAATATGTCGTCAATGAAGATCACGACAAACTGGTCCAAGAACAGCGAGAACACCCTGTTCATCAGACTCATGAACACGGCTGGTGTATTAGTAACTCTGAAAGGCATCACCAAGAACTTATAATGCCCGTACCTCATTTGGAAAGCCGTTTTTGGAACATCTTCCGACTTCACTTTAACTTGATGATACCCGAAGCGAAGATCCAACTTCGAGAACATCGAAGCACCTCCCAGTTGGTCGAACAAATCATCAATCCACGGCAATGTATACAGATTCTTCACAGTGACATTGTTCAACTCTCTGTAGTCAATGCAAAGCCTGCGGCTACCATCCTTCTTCTTGACGAACAGAACTGGGGCTCCCCAAGTGAAACATTAGGCCTGATAAAACACTTATCAAGCAGCTTATGAACTTGCACCTTCATATCTGCTAATTAAACCGATGCCATACGATACAGACTATTGGAAATAGGCACCGTATCTGGCTGAACATCAATGCTGAACTCTACATCTCGCTTTGGCGGTAAGCCGGGAAAATCCTCAGGAAAGACATCAAGGAAATCCTGCATAACTAAGAGTGAAACAACCACATCAGAGCCCAACGACATAAGCAAAATAGCCTTCGGGTCCATCGAGTTCTTGACACGCCCTGACGGTGTCTCACCCGCATGGAACACAAACTCTGGTTGACCAGAAAGCCTGAAAGTCACCTTCTTCTCTCGGCAATCAATTATGAAATAAGAAACACCCAACCAATCCATGTCCAAAATGACATCGAAACCAGAATTGGAAATCACAATCAAATCAGCCAAGAAATTTACACCACTAATCAGTAATGGGCTTTGCTTGCATACCCTAGAACAGACAATGACACCTCCACCCGTGGTGATGTCCCAAGCTGCGGGCATAAGATCGCTTGCCAACTATGCTGATCAATAAAACGGGAGGAAATGAAAGAGTGGGTAGCACCAGAGTCAAACAAAACATGAGCTGGAAGGGAGAAGACTAAAATAACACCTAGAAGATGATCAAACAAAAGAATAAGATACTAGCAGGATATATTCACAAATAATTTTACAAAAGAAGGAAAATAACATGCAAAAAACTGAAATGAAGAAAAATGAATAGTACAACTACTGTGATATACCTGTAACCACTCCAACAGCTACCTCTGCTTCCTCAGCTGTCAGGTTATAAGCCTGACCATGACTCCCATTCTGACCTTCTCTAGGGGCCACACGCTCTGATTAAAAGCTTGCCTCTGCAGTGGAAGAGGCGGTCTACCCTGACCACCAGTTGGCGCTCCTAGCAGAGAAGCACCAGTAACCGATGCAGGAGTGCTGTTCCTCAGACAGTCATGAACCATATGGTCACTGCTCCTACACACTAGAGACAGTCCATTGGCCATCCTGCAGTCTCGCTGTGAATGCCTAGCCTTATGGCAATATCCACAAGTCTTAACAGTCCTCGGAACAGCAGGTGTGTATGGCTGCACTCTCACGAGAGGGGGTAGAAATGACCTCCGAATAGGTCCTCTGGTAGGCCAAACTGTAATAGGGTGCGAAACAGTCTGCTGAGGAACACCTGACCAGCTGAGGGTCTACTTCTGAATTCGAGCAGCATCCAGAATGCCGGCATAGGCACGAAGCCGAAGAGCAGCCAAGCGATCCTAGATGGAAAAACTCATGCCCAACTGGAATCTACGAGCCCTATCATCATCAGTGGCTACGAGGGCAGGAGCGAAGTGACTGAGCCGAGTAAACTCTGCAGCATACTCGTCCACATAACAGTTTTCCTGAGTTAGGGAAACAAATTATCGTTCCATCTCTGCCTTGGTAACACTGGGAAAGAACTTCGTCATGAAGCTCTCTGAGAAAGTGGCCCACTCGATGGGTCTCGCCATCCTTTCGGTTTCAGCCCGCCCCCAGATGTGGGTGAGATCCACTAATTAGATGCTAACCACAGCTACACGATCAACATCAGCAATACAGGCAACGATCAACAGTTGCTTTGTCCGGATAAGCCATTGCTCGGCCTCCAGCGGTGACTCAATACCTGAGAACTTATCCTGGTGCAGCCTCATGAAATCTGCTACTGTACCGAGCCTTGGTGGTAGTAGCCCAGGTCAGCGGTAGTTCCATTGGCTGCCAAAGTGGCCCTCATCAATTCATTGTGCTCCTGCTGGAGAGTCATCATCTGCTGAATCGTTTGAAGAATAGAAGCGTTGTCTGGCTGCTCATCCCTCGGATGGGAAGAAGAAGAATTCCTATGAGCCATAGCCTGAAACATGATCAAATATGGTTAGTACCCAGATTATATGTTGGTTAGTATATATTCATGTGATCAATGTGGTGTGCATATTACTGAGTTAACTCGACTAGAGCAAAACATGACTAATATATCAATCAAAGCCAAACCTTCATAAAGATAGTCATGTTTGATTGATATATTTTCCAACCCTGGGCTCTGATACCACTAGAAACCCTGTCATGACCTGCTTCCAAAATACGGTATACGAGTACGTAACGTAGGCCCAGTTAATGATGTAAACACCATCCATAAGTTGTACTAGATTAACTCAGCAATATGAACAATAAACACAGCCACGTGAGAAAAATATAATCACATGAATCAAAGATAAACTTCAATAATAATGATATAATCCAAATAATATCCAACACAATATCCAATATCTGGAAATTAAAAAAATGACGGGAACAAAAGCCTAAAACAAAGTATAATATCCAGACAATGATCAAAAGAAATAGATCTAGCAACAAAATAAACTAACACTACAAAACATGTGCGATTTACCGGCGTATATTCCCCGGCGTTTTACCATTCGCGCTGGGGTAGGGAGTGACCAGGAATGGGGTGTCAGATTGGATGGTTATACACCGGCGGCTTCTATAAAACGCTAGGGAATCATGGTATTCACCTGGCGTTTTATTTAGAAACGCCGGTGAATGGTATTATTCACCGGCGTTTTAATAACAAACGCTGGGGAATATATAGATACATTCACCGGCGTTCGTAATTTCAAACGCCGGTGAATTAACTGAGATAAATCCTCGCGAACCCTAACATTTCGCTCTCTAATTTCCCTAACCTAATTTTCGCCGCCTTCGTTTTCCCTCCTCCCTTCGTCATCTTCGACAGCCCAATTCAATTTCCCTCCTCCCTCTCTCTATTTCACGGTGAATTTGCGATCGAAAACCACCGCTCGTCACCCCGCTCTCTCTCTATCTCCTACGCCACCGCTCGTCGCCCCCCTCTCTCTTCGGTAATTTCTCTTGATTTCTCTCCTTTTCACTGTCAAAGATGCTGAATTCATGCATCTGATTGGCATCTTAGCATGATTTTTTTACCAAAATGGGTTAACTGTCAACTTCACCTTGCTGGCTGCCGGGGTCTCCGATACCTCGAAGATTGTCTCCATCCTCCTAATCCAATCATCAGCTGCGGTTGGATCAGATTGCTCCTCAAAGACTGGCGGCCTCATCCTCTTAAAGGATTCGATCTGCTTGATCGGATCGGCGTTAACCATTCCCTGTCCAGCTCCATGATTTGGCTGCTGATTCTGCTGCTGATTCTGAGTTTGCGCCAAATTAAATGCCATTAGCGCATTCAGAGTCTGGTACACCTTGACGAATTCAGCCTCAAGATCAATTCCCGTTCCTCGATAACTACCAGATCCATCCTCATTGTTACCACCATTCCTGCCCCTGGGTGCAACCATTCTAAATACTGCAAAACGAGGGAAAAGTTAGAGCATCACACACAATTCAAACTCACATCAATATCCTTTGGCAAAATCTCAGTTGAATCCCAAAGGTAAAACATCATATTTCAGTTCTATGTGATACTCACTCTTTAATGTCCACACCTAGGTACTCACACACCAGTGTCCACACCTAGGTTATTTTTATGTCATGTTTAGTATTACTATTGAAGCAGGCTCTGATACAATTCTCTGTAGCGCCCCGAATTTCTAATAAGATATCTTAGAAAATACGTGGCACAATCCCAGCACTCCACTTCAATATAATATTAAACACAACCAACACCACTAAAATTTTCAACTTTTAGTACAACAATCACTTACATAGCACAGCGGAAATTAAAACATCTCAACTCCAAATTTTCTTTTTTTTTACAACACTAACTCAAATCTGCTTTTACAATTTTACACAAAACTCTTATTAAATCACTTTTCTCAAAAACCAACTCAAGATCCAACTTCCAACTCTAAGCAACAACCTGCAACATATGAGGCTAGAGATGATCCCTAACCCCCAAAACTAACAGGGTCAGCCATAAATGGTGTGAGTGACATAAAATCAAACAAGCAACATAAATAAAACTTAAACATAGATTCATAAGTAACATATAGTGAACCAAAATACATAAAATATGAGATAGCAAGAAATGCAACAACAAGTGTTACTCAACCAAGTGTCAAGGATAGAAAACCGGAAACCACATGCATAAAACTAAGTCAAGAAAACACCAATTCTGTATGCGGACTCTCTAATGCGTACTTGTCGAAGTCTATGCATCCCATTCTACATAGGTTCGGTGCAAGCCCTTAACGTCTTCACTTCATAGGGTTCAATCCCCCGCTATGCAACTAATCCTATCACGGTGACTACTACAAGATAAAGATAAACTGTGAGAATTAGCCCATGCTTGATAATTCCGGAGATAGATCCCACATCTCAGGTATTTTACCTGGATAATTCCGGAGATCATCCCACATCTAAACATTGACACATCCTCACATGAATACCACATGTGCGTCGCCTCGACTTTGATAATTCCGGAGATCAATTCCACATCTCAAGCAACCACTTGGATAATTCCGGAGATATATCTCACATCGCAGGTAATTTACCTGAATAATTCTGGAGATAAATCACACATCTCAAGAAAGTTACTTGGACAATTTCGGAGATTAAATCCCACATCTAAAGCCATACTGAGGTGCATAACTCATGTTCCCGTTCATCATATCACCACTAGTGCCTGTCCTTATTATTTGTGGGTTATTTAATTACTCAACGAATCTCCTAGAGTGATGTGTCCTACCGGCCTAAAATCAAAACTGAATAACTGAAATGCCTCAATGGGCCTCAACAAAATAACTCAACACCGGTATACTAGGGTCACACACCTCTAGAGACTCAAACTCAAATGTCTAAATCAAATTTCCACTAAACAAGTGGCTCAACTGAAAATCTTAAATCAAATGGCTTAACAGAATATCTTAATATCAAATACTGAACTGAAGATCAAATATAGACTGAATTATCTGAAACCAATCATTCGAAATAATCCTCAAGTTTACAAAGATCCTTCATTACCAGTCAACTTATACTGTGGTAAGTCGATTGCCCAGAAAGGACGATTATCCAAAGTTTTACAAAAATATACTAAGTCATAGCAGTCGACTTAAAAGAGAATCGGTCGACTTACCCGAGGTAAACTCCAAAGATTTTTACAAAAATATTCTATGTACTTAAGTCGACTTAAAGAATTATAGGTCGACTGTCCCGAAGGGACTGCAATAACCTTTACAAAATAGTTTCTCAGTGAACCAGTCGACTGCCTAAGGGCTAAGTCGACTGTTCAGAACGACATTTTCAAGGAAGCTAAAATACAGTAGCAGGTTCGTATCAGTCGACTGTACAGTAGACCAGTCGACTGTCGGCCTACAGTTTTTCATAATTTAGATCTGAATACAAAATCAAAACTGGGGTTTTTCTAAAGATTCATTGTTTATGGAAATAGTTCGTATTCAGGCAAAATGACAAATCTCAGCTAATCTCCATTTTGGATGTATTACCCAAAACATCGAATATGTCAATACTCAAGTTCTCATGCTCTAGATCACTAATCCTTCCATTAGGGTTTTCTCATTACTAAATTTCTTTCACAACTCTTAATAAAAATCTGATTTACAGATATATGATCCAGATGCTCATCATCCGATCATAACCATACTCAAATCTTAATATGCTTTTTAGCAATACCATTTTATAAACAAAAGATCTACTAATCATTCGTAGATTTCACAACATGGTACAAACAACAATCATTATTCACATGAATCATACCACAATTTCAAGATCTATATCAT
Source organism: Hemerocallis citrina (assembly GCA_017893485.1). Classification (NCBI taxonomy): domain Eukaryota; kingdom Viridiplantae; phylum Streptophyta; class Magnoliopsida; order Asparagales; family Asphodelaceae; genus Hemerocallis; species Hemerocallis citrina. The sequence continues at coordinate 22,673,034 of CM030365.1, forward strand.
TCACAATATCAAATCAAACAACATTGTCACCCGCATACATAGATCAACAACAAGACAAATATATATCATTCACAAAACAAAACAAAACACACAGTGTCACTCACCTTTGAATTTAGAAAAATCCACGAAAAAGTCTTCCTTTTGCTAGATCCAAACTCCTTCTTTTTGCTCACCAAAATCTGTATATTCTCCACAATGACGGCTGGAAAAATCCTTTAAATATCCGGGAATAGGTTTAGGGTTTTACCCATTTGCAAAATAATCCCTTCCAAAATACAACTTACATATATAGTTCTTATTCTTGGAAATTCAATCAAAATTCATTTAAATTTGGATTTAAAAGTAAAATATAATTCTAAATCTCAACCAATACTGTTCAAAACGTCCAGAATATACATTTTGCACTTTAACCCCCCTAAAAATGTCAAATTTGCAAAAAGGTTATTCTTTTCTCAAAAATTGCAAATAGTTCCAATTAATTTCAGAAAAATCTGGAAAAATACTAAATAAATCCCAAATATTAAATAATGATTTTTCATAAAGAAAAACTAAATTTTCAAACTTATCAAAAAGTATTTGCACGTGTTTTGTACGTGTAACAAGATAAATTTTCTGAAAATATTTATTAAATCTCCAAAAATCAATTTAAATTCATTTTCAAATATTTAAAATAATATTTGAAAATACGGGGTTCTACACTTTTGGAGCCACAAACATCATGGTTTAGTTGGGATGAAGAATTAATGGAGAAACAAATATGCTTAGATACTGGAAATTTTCATTTTTTTTTTACTGTTAAAGAAGCTGAATTCATGCATCTGATTGTCATCTAAGGATGCTAGCTGTATACCAAAATCCTCCAAATCTGTACAAGAATTGGGCTGAACAAACCTCGTGCAGGTTTCTTTTGGAGCTAAAAACATCAATGATTTAGTTGGGATGAAGAATTAATAGAGCAACATATTAGTAGCCATATTAGTTTCTTTTGTGCAGGTTTATTATTATTATTATTATTATTATTATTATTATTTTGGGATGAGTAACTGATTATTAGTAGCCATGAACAGAATAGTTCATGAGTCATCAGATCTTCTTGTTACCGTATTTACAGCACGACGCCCTCGTTATTCGTCCGATTCCTCGTCCTCAGCAAATACCCTTTACCATCATCATTTCCTTGAACGGAAAGCCAAATACAGGAGAGACTATAATCGAATCGATATTAGACTCGAACACAAGGTGTGCGATAAAATGCCACTAAGGTGGTTGTGATAATTTCCACAAAGGTAGTTTAGGGTTATGTGAATAGAGTAGATTGTATTAAGATTTAATTGTTTTTTTATACATTTTTGGAACCACGATTTCTTTATTTTACAGTTAATTGTTATATCATTTATTTATTTGCAAGTAGGGATGGTTTTCAAAAAGGTGAAATTAAATATACAAAATGCCCTTTACTGTCAATACTATTTAATATGTCAAATTTTAATTTCAGATTGTGTGCTATTGTTATAATGGATAGAAGTTGGATTAGTAAACCACGATTATCCAAGGAGTACCGTGATGGTATTAAAGATTTTATTATCTTTGCCAAACGACATTCCCGTGATCCCAACCTAATCCTTTGTCCATGCCTCCGGTGTAGAAATTGTAATTTGAGGACATGTGACGTAGTACATACACATTTGGTTGTCAACGGTTTTCTTCAAGGGTACACACGGTGGTTTTGTCATGGAGAGGATCATACGTCAGCTCCTGTTCGTCCGGTTGTATTAGAAAATGTAGATGATCCCTTAGTGAACGAAGACTTAAGTGTTCCCGATGAGGTGCATGCTTTGTTGCAAGACGCCTTGGGGATTCATAATGTTTCTTTCCACACCAATAATCCAACAACCCAAGTTCATAATGAGTCAACAGAAACATCTCACATTGGTGGTGGAGTGGACGAGAAAATGCCTGACCCCGCCCCTGAAAATAATAAATAGCAAGAATCCTTCGCTAAGTTGCTTGAAGATGCTAGTACTCCGCTGTACCGCGATTGCACCAAATTCTCTAAATTCTCATTCATTGTCAGACTATTTCAGATTAAATGTTTAAACGGGTGGTCTGCTAAGTCCTTCAGTATGCTACTTGAACTGTTGAATGAAGCATTTCCAGAAATCTGTATTCCAAACTCAGCCTATAAAATCAAAAAATTCCTAAATTCTTTCGATCTAGGGTATGAGAAGATAGCAGCATGTCCAAATGACTGTATGCTTTTCACGGGAGGTAAGGAAAGTCTGGAGAATTACGTAGTATGTGGTTCTTCGAAATGGACAGAAACACCAAATCAAGACGATCAAGCCAGTGGATCTACTAAGCGAAATAGGAGAAAGAAGCCTGCCAAAATACTACGTTACTTTCCACTGATTCCTAGGCTACAAAGATTGTTTATGTCTACAAAAAATTCTTCTGATATGAAATGGCATACTGAAGGTTGCACTAATGATGGGATTCTTAGACATCCTGCTGATTCTCAATTTTGGAAAAAAAATTGATGAAAGATATCCCGATTTTGCAGAAGTTCCTCGAAATGTGAGACTTGGCCTAGTTAGTGATGGTTTCAACCCTTTTAGGCAAATGAGTAGTACATACAGCTTATGGCCTGTTGTGTTAATACCATACAATTTGCCGCATTGGAAATGCATGAAGCAGTCCTCATTTATTTTGTCCAGGATAGTTCCTGGACCGAAAGGTCCTGGAAATGATATAGGTGTGTACCTACAGCCGTTAATAGATGAACTTCAGAAATTGTGGGTGGGTGTTCCAACCTATGATGCTGTGGCTAAAGAAACATTTTCTCTTCGGGTCGCGTTGTCTTGGACAATCAATGATTTTCCAGCATATGCAAATTTATCTGGATATAGCACTAAAGGACGTTATGTATGTCCTTATTGTGCTGACCAAACTAGTTCAAGGTGGTTGTACAATGGCAGAAAGTTTTGCTATATGGGTCATAGGAGATGGTTGCCTGACACACATATATTTCGGGCAGAGACAACGACATTTGATGGTACCGTCAAGTGGGAACATGCTCCTGGAACTTCTTCTGGGTCAGATATTTTGAGGCGGGTAGATGGTCATCAGTTAAAATATGGAAAAGAACCACAAGTCAGCAAAAAGGGCAAGAAAAAGGCAAGGCCGGAGCAAGGTGAGGAGACCGATCTATGTGGCGAAGATGAGGATCAGAACATGACAAGTTTAGGTGCATGGAAGAAGAAGAGTATTTTCTTCAAATTGCCGTATTGGGAATTCAACTTATTGCGATATAATTTAGATGTGATGCATATCGGAAAAAATATTGGTGAAAATTGTATAGGAACAGTTATGGGAGATGACCGGAAGACAAAGGACAATCTCAAGAGCCGACTTGATTTGAAGTCAATGGGCATCCGACATGAGTTTCACCCAGAGGAATTACCGAACGGAAAAGTACTCCTACCTCCTGCAATCTATTCAATGTCAAAATCGGAGTTGAAATTATTTTGCAAAGTTCTACTGAAACTTAAAGTTCCTGATGGCTATTCTTCTAACATAGCAAGATGTGTCAACTTTGAAGAGAAGTGGCTTCAGGGTCTAAAGTCACACGACTACCACGTCCTAATGCAGGATCTCCTTCCTATGGCCCTAAGGTCTTCAATGTGTGAGCAAATCACTACTGTCCTGAAAGATCTTTGTAGCATATATAAAGGTATTTGCTCAAGAATGCTTTGTGTTGAAGATATTGACCAATTGGAGTAGCGGGCGGCATTGACACTTAGTTAAATGGAGATGATATTTCCGCCATCGTTCTTCACTATAATGATTCACTTGATAATCCACCTTGCTGATGAAGCCAGAATTGGTGGTCCTGTTCACTACTAGTGGATGTACCCCATTGAGAGGTAAAAGAATTCATGCATCTTACAAAACAGAATTTTCAAAAGGTCATTTCTTTTAATCCCCTACTTCGCTCTAATTCATTAATTATACATGTTCAGGTACCTATACCAGCTCAAGGGTTATGTTAAAAATAGAGCATATCCTGAAGGGTCAATAGCTCAGGGATATCTATCAGAGGAGTGTTCACATTTTTGTTCCAAGTATCTGCAGGGTGTAGAGACATCTTTGACTAGACCAAGAAGAAATCCAGACATTTCCAATCTTGATAGTGCTAAATATCTTTTTGATACCGCTGGAACTACTGTTGGTAAAGTTGATGCATTTGAGCTAGATAACTTAACGTGCAGGCACATCGATATGTGCTAGACCACCATGCATTAGTGGAACCATTTCGAAAGTAAGTTGCTTTTGAATTTAAATCGAATATAGTGAAAACCGCACAGTTCGATATTAACTTACTTTTTTTATTCCTTATTTCAATTGCTTGTATTTTAGCGAATTTGTCAGGGACATCAAACGAAGGGCTAGACCAAGAAGACTACCACCACGTGAACAAAACAAGTTGATGAATGAAAATTTTCATAATTGGTTTGAAACTCATGTAGGTGAATTAAGAAAATGCAAGTTAATCTTCATTATATCTACATTATCCATGGTGCTGATACGATTTGCGCAAAATTAATAGGTACATTCTTTGGGTCCTGAAGGTGTGTCATCTGAAATACAAGTACTTACCAAGGGTCTCTATAAGATGGCCAAAAGATACGAAGGATACATATTCAATGGCTTTAGATTTCGTACTAAAGATCGTGAATGTAATTTGAAGTCTCAAAATAGTGGAATGGTAGTGACTTCTAAGACTAGAAGTTATGCTTCCAAGTCGGACACGAGGCCGGTAGATGGAGATCTCGACTACTATGGAGTGCTCACGGATATCATTGAGTTGAACTATTTTGGTCATTTTCGTGTTGTCTTATTTCGTGGGGATTGAACTGAGTTTGATAGGAATTTTGCTAATAACAAGGATAAGTTAGGTTTCACAGTTGTAAATTTCTCAAAATTGATTCACATCGGTACACACATTAGCCACGAACCATTTGTGTTCCCATCCCAAGTGCAACAAGTGTTCTACATTGAAGATCTAACCCTGCAAAATCGTATGTGGCTCTTGAGATGCAACCAAGAGATGTATTCCAACTGGACGATACTTCAGACGATGAAGACGGTGAAGCCATGAACAGTTACATTGCTTCTGAGTTTCCTATGTTTGATGTAAACACAACCGACGGCGGAATTTGCGGGACTTGGCCCTGCAAGTATGGAGAAGAGGGCAATGTATTAAAAGATGTCGTACTGTAGTTTACTTGATTTTCATAGCCCAATATTATATGTCCTGTAATTTTCGTGTCTTAAATCTTGTTGTAATATTATATCTTGTAATTCCGAACATGTTGTATGTGAATTTAATAATTGGTTTAATTATCTTTCTATTTTCTACTGCTTGGTGTCATTTACATTAAACAATGCTTAGTGTCATTTGCATCAAACTATCATTGTAGTTGAATTTGTTACAAATCTCACTTTTTTAATTTTTTGTAATTATGTTGGTTTGTTAATCCTAGATAATAGTGGCAGTCAAACAGAGGAGGGGGAGGGTAGCATGCCGCCCACTGTCAAAAAACATCGAGGGCGAACTAAGATGACAGGGCATATGGAAACTTAAGAATGACGAAAGGAATGTGGTGGAGGAAAACGGTGTCGGGCAACCGGTTGGTGATAATGCAAGCAAATTCTCATCCTTTATTGGGGTAATAGCAAGGAACCCACGGATAATTCCACTGGTAAGTCTTTAAATTGGTAATTTTGAAGATATTATAATTTTAAATGCATGAAAGACACGTATTAGTGTTTGTGAGTCTGCATTGTGGCTGTCGTCTATGTTTCTTAATTGGGCTGTGATTAGAAAGAAAGGGCTCGAGTGGAGATCTGGAAACCCATATAGAGACATCTCGTTTATTATAATCTATTATTATTGTTGGACCAACCCCCTCTTGCTGTGTGCATGTGTTGAAGAGAAAGAAGGGATGAGAAAGAGTTGAGGAAAATGCCGCTATGTTAGCCTGGTGTATCCTCATTCTCTACCATTCCTCTTTCTGGCTCCATTTATGGCTTCTATATTAAATTGGTTTCCTTCCACAACGACAGTTCCGTAAAACTACACTTGATATGAGCCCTGTTCTTATTGTTCTTCAAACACTAATACGTGTCGTTCATGCATTCTATGACCAACCCCACTTTGGCATATAGCATGCTTAGATGACATTCTATGACCTGCACACATGTTTGTTCCGCCCAATTCTTGTACAGATTTAGAGGATTTTGGTATATAGCTAGCATCCTTAGTTGACAGTGAACCCATTTTGGTAAAAAATCATGCCAAGATGACAATCAGATGCATGAATTCAGCTTCTTTAACAGTAAAAGAAAATGAAAATTTGCAGTATCTAAGCATATATGTTTCTAGATCCAGGATCACAAATTTTGATTGGGCCGTGATTGGATTTTTTAGTGACTATCAACAAGTGTTCTTAATTGGGCTGTGATTAGAAAGAGAGGGCTCGAGTGGAGATCTGGAAACCCATATAGAGACATCTCGTTCATAATAATTTATTATTATTGTTGTTCTTGTCGCTCTTACTGTTGTTGCTGATGTCTCTTTATGTGCGTTTGCTGAAGAAAAAGCAGGGATGAGAGAGAGATGAGGAAAATGCCGCTATGTTAGCCTGGTGTATCCTCATTCTCTACATTCCTCCTTCTGGCTTCTATATTTGGTTTCCTTCCATGATGACAGGTCCTTAAAACTACACTTGATATGAGCCCTATTCTTATTTTTCTTCAATAAAAATGGGAGTTTTGGTTATCCAACAAACATGTACCCGCATACTTCCAAATGGCATTTCCTTTACAAAGTCGAACTCCGAAGAATCGATCTATGACTAGAATCTCCATTCAAAGTCCAATCAAAATTTGTCATCCTGGATCTAAAATCTTCTTTGAGCCACAAACATCAATGGTTTAGTTGGGATGAAGAATTAATAGAGAAACATATATGCTTAGATACTGGAAATTTTTATTTTCTTTTACTGTTAAAGAATCTGAGTTCATGCATCTTATTGCCTTCTTAGCATGTTTTTTTTACCAAAATGGGTTCACTATCAACTAAGGATGTTGTATGTATACCAAAATCCTCCAAATCTGTACAAGAATTGGGCGGAACAAACCTTGTGCAGGTTTATTTTGGAGCCACAAACATCAATGGTTTAGTTGGGATGAAGAATTAATAGACAAACATATATGCTTAGATACTGGAAATTTTCATTTCCTTTTACTGTTAAAGAAACTGATCGCATGCATCTGAATGTCATCTTAGCATGATTTTTTTACCAAAATGGGTTCACTGTCAACTAAGGATGCTGTATGTATACCAAAATCCTCCAAATCTGTACAAGAATTGGGTGAGAAAAAACCTTGTGCAGGTTTTTTTTGTAGCCACAAACATCAATGATTTAGTTGGGATGAAGAATTAATAGAGAAACATATATGCTTAGACACTGGAAATTTTCATTTTGTTTTACTGTGAAAGAAGCTGAATTCATGCATCTTATTGCCATCTTAGCATGATTTTTTTACCAAAATGGGTTGACTGTCAACTCAGGATGCTGTATGTATACCAAAATCCTCCAAATCTATACAAGAATTGGGTGCGAACAAACCTTGTGCAGGTCTTTTTTGTAGCCACAAACATCAAAGGTTTAGTTGGGATGAAGAATTAATAGAGAAACATATATGCTCATATACTGGAAATTTTCATTTTCTTTCACTATCAAAGATGCTGAATTCATGCATCTGCTTGTCATTTTAGCATGATTTTTTTACCAAAATGGGTTGACTGTCAACTAAGGATGCTGTATGTATACCAAAATCCTCCAAATCTGTACAAGAATTGGGTGAGAACAAACCTTGTGCAGGTTTCTTCATTAGCCATAAACATCATGATTTAGTTGGGATGAAGAATTAATAGAGAAACATATATGCTTATATACTGGAAATTTTCATTTTCTTTTACTGTGAAAGAAGCTGAATTCATGCATCTGATTGTCATCTTAGCATGATTTTTTTACCCAAAATGGGTTAACTGTTAACTAAGGATGTTGTATGTATACCAAAATCCTCCAAATCTATACAAGAATTGGGTGAGAACAAACCTTGTGCAGGTTTCTTTTGTAGCCACAAACATCATGATTTAGTTGAGATGAAAAATTAATAGAGAAACATATATGCTTATATACTGGAAATTTTCATTTTCTTTACTGTGAAAGAAGCTGAATTCATGCATCTGATTGTCATCTTAGCATGATTGTTTTACCCAAAATGGGTTAACTGTCAACTAAGGATTCTGTATGTATACCAAAATCCTCCAAATCTGTACAAGAATTAGGTGAGAACAATCCTTGTGCAGCTTTCTTTTGTAGCCACAAACATCATGATTTAGTTCGGAAGAAGAATTAATAGAGAAACATATATGCTTAGATACTGGAAATTTTCATTTTCTTTTACTGTTAAAGAAACTGATCGCATGCATCTGATTGTCATCTTAGCATGGGTTTTTTACCAAAATGTGTTAACTGTCAACTAGTGGATGCTGTATGTATACCAAAATCCTCCAAATCTGTACAAGAATTGGGCTGAACAAACCTTGTGCAGGTTTCTTTTGGAGCCACAAACATCATGATTTAGTTGGGATGATGAATTAATGGAGAAACATATATGCTTAGATACTGGAAATTTTCATTTTCTTTTACTGTTAAAGTAACTGAATTCATGCATCTGATTGTCATCTTAGCATGATTTTTTTACCAAAATAGGTTGACTGTCAACTAGAGGATGCTATATGTATACCAAAATCCTCCAAATCTGTACAAGAATTGGGCAAAACAAACCTTGTGCAGGTTTATTTTGGAGCCACAAACATCATGATTTAGTTGGGATGAAGAATTAATGGAGAAACATATATGCTCAGATACTGGAAATTTTCATTTCCTTTTACTGTTAAAGAAACTGAATTTATGCATCTGATTGTCATCTTAGCATGATTTTTTTACCAAAATGTGTTAACTGTCAATTAGAGGATGCTGTATGTATACCCAAATCCTCCAAATCTGTACAAGAATTGGGCTAAACAAACCTTGTGCAGGTTTCTTTTGGAGCCACAAACATCATGATTTAGTTGGGATGATGAATTAATGGAGAAACATATATGCTTGGATACTGGAAATTTTCATTTTCTTTTACTGTTAACGAAACTGAATTCATGCATCTGATTGTCATCTTAGCATGATTTTTTTACCAAAATGGGTTCACTGTCAACTAGAGGATGCTGTATGTATACCAAAATCCTCCAAATCTGTACAAGAATTGGGCTGAACAAATCCTGTTCAGGTTTATTTTGGAGCCACAAACATCATGATTTAGTTGGGATGAAGAATTAATGGTGAAACATATATGCTTAGATACTGAAAATTTTCATTTCCTTTTACTGTTAAAGAAACTGAATTCATGCATCTGATTGTCATCTTAGCATGATTTTTTTTACCAAAATGTGTTAACTGTCAACTAGAGGATGCTGTATGTATACCAAAATCCTCCAAATCTGTACAAGAATTGGGTGAGAACAAACCTTGTGCAGGTTTCTTCATTAGCCATAAACATCATGATTTAGTTGGGATGAAGAATTAATAGAGAAACATATATGCTTATATACTGGAAATTTTCATTTTCTTTTACTGTGAAAGAAGCTGAATTCATGCATCTGATTGTCATCTTAGCATGATTTTTTTACCCAAAATGGGTTAACTGTTAACTAAGGATGTTGTATGTATACCAAAATCCTCCAAATCTATACAAGAATTGGGTGAGAACAAACCGTGTGCAGGTTTCTTTTGTAGCCACAAACATCATGATTTAGTTGAGATGAAAAATTAATAGAGAAACATATATGCTTATATACTGGAAATTTTCATTTTCTTTACTGTGAAAGAAGCTGAATTCATGCATCTGATTGTCATCTTAGCATGATTGTTTTACCCAAAATGGGTTAACTGTCAACTAAGGATTCTGTATGTATACCAAAATCCTCCAAATCTGTACAAGAATTAGGTGAGAACAATCCTTGTGCAGCTTTCTTTTGTAGCCACAAACATCATGATTTAGTTCGGAAGAAGAATTAATAGAGAAACATATATGCTTAGATACTGGAAATTTTCATTTTCTTTTACTGTTAAAGAAACTGATCGCATGCATCTGATTGTCATCTTAGCATGGGTTTTTTACCAAAATGTGTTAACTGTCAACTAGTGGATGCTGTATGTATACCAAAATCCTCCAAATCTGTACAAGAATTGGGCTGAACAAACCTTGTGCAGGTTTCTTTTGGAGCCACAAACATCATGATTTAGTTGGGATGATGAATTAATGGAGAAACATATATGCTTAGATACTGGAAATTTTCATTTTCTTTTACTGTTAAAGTAACTGAATTCATGCATCTGATTGTCATCTTAGCATGATTTTTTTACCAAAATAGGTTGACTGTCAACTAGAGGATGCTATATGTATACCAAAATCCTCCAAATCTGTACAAGAATTGGGCAAAACAAACCTTGTGCAGGTTTATTTTGGAGCCACAAACATCATGATTTAGTTGGGATGAAGAATTAATGGAGAAACATATATGCTCAGATACTGGAAATTTTCATTTCCTTTTACTGTTAAAGAAACTGAATTTATGCATCTGATTGTCATCTTAGCATGATTTTTTTACCAAAATGTGTTAACTGTCAATTAGAGGATGCTGTATGTATACCCAAATCCTCCAAATCTGTACAAGAATTGGGCTAAACAAACCTTGTGCAGGTTTCTTTTGGAGCCACAAACATCATGATTTAGTTGGGATGATGAATTAATGGAGAAACATATATGCTTGGATACTGGAAATTTTCATTTTCTTTTACTGTTAACGAAACTGAATTCATGCATCTGATTGTCATCTTAGCATGATTTTTTTACCAAAATGGGTTCACTGTCAACTAGAGGATGCTGTATGTATACCAAAATCCTCCAAATCTGTACAAGAATTGGGCTGAACAAATCCTGTTCAGGTTTATTTTGGAGCCACAAACATCATGATTTAGTTGGGATGAAGAATTAATGGTGAAACATATATGCTTAGATACTGGAAATTTTCATTTCCTTTTACTGTTAAAGAAACTGAATTCATGCATCTGATTGTCATCTTAGCATGATTTTTTTTACCAAAATGTGTTAACTGTCAACTAGAGGATGCTGTATGTATACCAAAATCCTCCAAATCTGTACAAGAATTGGGCTGAATAAACCTTGTGTAGGTTTCTTTTGGAGCCACAAACATCATGATTTAGTTTGGATGATGAAATAATGGAGAAACATATATGCTTAGATACTGGAAATTTTCAATTTCTTTTACTGTTAAAGAAACTGAATTCATGCATCTGATTGTCATCTTAGCATGATTTTGATTGTCATTTTCATTTTCTTTTACTGTTAAAGAAGCTGAATTCATGCATCTGAAGATTTAAGATCCACGATGGCAAATTTTGATTGTGCTGTGATTGGATTGTTTAGTGGCTGTCGTCTATGTTCTTAATTGGGCTGTGATTAGAAAGAGAGGGCTCGAGTGGAGATCTGGAAACCCACATAGAGACATCTCGTTTATAATAATTTATTATTATTGTTGTTCTTGTCGCTATTGCTGTTGTTGCTGATGTCTCTTTGTGTGCATGTGCTGAAGGGAAAGAAGGGATGAGAGAGAGATGAGGAAAATGCCGCTATGTTAGCCTGGTGTATCCTCATTCTCTACCATTCTCTGTTTCCATTTCTGGCTTCTATATTTGGTTTCCTTCCACGATGACAGTTCCTTAATTACACTTGATATGAGCCCCATTTTATTTTACTTATTTTTCTTATATTTGGTTTCCTGTTGAACTAAATTATTGTTTTTTTTCATAGAGCGGTCACCCAGATGAAGAAAATTCTGATGATCAGCACTGAAGCTAATCGAGGGGTATGGATCTGTGGTCGGCCTACTCTAATTGTTGTTGTTATGTTGTTCATGTTGTTGTTATGTTCTGGATTGTTGTTTTAAGTAGTTGTTGAGATATTTGGGATGTTAATTACTGTATTTGTTAATTATGATGTTAATTAAGCAGTGAATTTGGACGATTAATGGACTATGTGTGAAACTTTATTATCTTAATTAATTCTTGTGTTTGGTTGTGATTTGCGCATTAATATGCCTGAAATTGGTTGAATCAGTTGTGAATTAGTTTACAGGTTTTTTAAATGAAATTATGAATTAAAATCGAATGAAAAATTGGAGGAGGAAAAACCAACGGGCATACACCGGCGTTTCATAGAACGCCGGTGTATCTAATTGTTTAGTTGAAAATTTCGTTAGAGAGGCGTTTCCACACAGGCCGGTGTACCCGTAAGTTGCAACACTCCTAAGATACACCGGCATTTTATAAAACACCGGTGAATATCTCTATAGGGGCATTTTACGACACGCCGGTGTTTGTAAGTAGGGAAAGAATGGTGCTTAGAAACAAGCATACACCGGCGTTCTATGACCGCCAGTAAATATTACACACTCACCGGCATTTGTACAATCTCCGGTGAAAAGATATATACCGGCGGTATGTGACTGCCGGAGAATGTATATTGGGGGAAAGAACGGCACCCAGAAATCGCCATATACCGGCGTTTGTCTGGCCACCGGTGTATTTTAAAGATATACCGGCGTCCAGTAAAAACGCCGGTGAATACTCCTATCTTTCTACGACGCTCGATTCGGCGGCATTTGCACCGTTGTTTTTATAAACGCCGGTGAATGTTTCACTGGCGTAAAAAACCGCCGGTGAAGGTCTAAAAAAACGCCGACGAATAGGTTCTGTGTTGTAGTGTAAGCAGCTCAATTTTTAGTTCCATCTTCTAGAATCATTGCTCACCAATTCTTGCTTGTATAGATCCTCCAGTACCTGTAAATTCTTGATCTAAAAAAAAAGAAAATAATGTCCTTAGAGCAAGTCGTGTATAGCAAGTAGAGGAAAATAGAGAATAATAGGAAGCATGTATATCAAAAACAAAATGGACGGGATCAAAGTCAATAACAAAATCAAAGATAGACAATAATATCGAAGGTCTATATTTAGTCATGCATGTAATGAATGATGTCAATTTAAATTCTATCTTGATGACGATATACAGGATCAAGCATGGAATATCAAATGCAGGTTATTAATTATTTTATTAATCTATCTAGTGCACGTACTACTGCGTCCCATATGTTCCACAGTTTATGTGCAAGCACACAGTGAAGTTTTAGACTAATGGTGAATTCACGGATCGTGTACTCGGTAACAAGATGACAAGATATCATGATAGTGTGATCGCACAATGATAAGCAATTCTCCACCTTCCATGTAATAAATTATGTAAGCAAGAAGGCCTTTACCGAGTACATTTTCCGATCGTTCACTACCAAGTCAACCCATAATACCCCGGCTTGTTAATATTTTATTTCATCCTATGTGAGCATGCAAGAAGGTGTCAAGGTTGTATTATGCTAGGTGTGACTGATTCTACTCGTTACAGACATATCAATAAGCAACCATATTAATTAAATACAAATCACTCAATCTGGACAGCATGACGTTGTTGTACAAAAACACATATTACCACTACTACAGAAAAGTAAATCTAGATCCGTCAGAAATTCTAGAAACTAGATTCTCTACCGGTTCCAGCAAATATATATACGACATACAAAAGCCACAAAAACTAGGGTGAAAATCCTATTCTTTTCAGATTTTATGTTCAGGCAGCAAATTATAAATTGTATAAATACATATGAAACAGATCAGAAAAGTCATCAATTAAATTTACAGAAATTCAGGATGGTTCTTACACATGTCTTGTCTCTGCCAAATTTATTTCATATTTTTATTTTACTGTTAACATGTTCTATTTAATTATGAAACAGAAAAATATGCATGAATTTGTAAATCTGAAAATTCAGACCTAGCTATACTAAAATACTGATATCTAACAAATTATAACTCAGAATTCAAATCCATCAAAATTTTTGGAAAATATATTCATGGGACTATAATTCATGTTCAGAAAGTTATTTAAAATTACAACAACAATATGGTCGAAAATCTGATACAAAAAGACACAAACAGGAGTCCAAAAAATAGTTTGATATGAATAGGCAACAACATCGTCATACAACCAAATAGTTCATACTAATTAATAATCGAAGTGATGCTAGATGTTTAACATGCATAATTCCACTTTTAAGGTGCAATTTCACAAGCATGGTAATCAATTCATTAATTTAACTTCAATCTAACAAATTCAATTCATCAACGAATTCTATAACATGAATCTAGCTATTTTTCCATGTAAATGTGCATATGCAATGTGCAAGAGGGACTAGGTTTTAGATCAAAGATGTAGGCACGATGTTAAGAATATATCGGGTTAGCTCGTGTAAACCCTCAATAAACTTAACGAAAATTCAAATAGCAGTACAATAAAAAGAATTTGGATATACTTGCAGCGATCAAAGAATCTTGAACAAAACAATGAACTAGTTCAAGAAGAGAATTGCCTTTTAGTTGTTAAGTTTGAATATATGGAATAACGGGATGACAATCCTGGGTGACGAACCACAAACACGGAAACACGTGCAAGCCACGTACAAAACAGCAAAACAGCGAACCCCTCTTCACAAAATAGCACACACGGGATCCGATCCCCTACACTCCAAAATAGCAAACACCAGGAAATCCCCCTCCTTCCTTCTCAACAGCGACAGAGAGAGGGAGAGAGATGGCAGCGACTAAGCAGAGACTGGCGACAACAGTGACCCACGGCGAGGGCGGTTGACGACGGGCGCTGGCGATCGAGAAGCGACGCAGAGACGAGAACATGGAGGAAACTCGAACGGGCTCTGGACGACGATGAGGGCGAGGGGATTCTACGGTTGTTGCGGGGAGATCGGAGAGGATGAAGACGGTGGCGGCGAGGGTGGTTGTCGAGGAGAAAAGCGACAATGGAGGTCGCCAAGGTGATGGGTTCGAGCGGGAGGCGGGGTCGACGGGGATAGGGGGTAGTCAGGATGGTGGTGATGACGAGGGGGCGGCGAGGAGAGGGTGAGTGGTCAAGGTGCTGGTTGGAGAGGAGATTGGATGTAACCCCTGTTTCCCTAAAAATGTATTTTCTGTGTATTTTCGGTATTTCAATTTTTTTGTAATTTTTTTTTCGTTTTTTTTGGGGTAAATTGTATTAAATTCTAATTTTTAATCAATGATTTTATATTGTAATTATTACTATTCTTCCGCATTATTATTATTATATTATTATTATTATTATTATTATTATTATTATTATTATTATTATTATTGTCATTATTTGTATTTTTTAACTATTAGAACCAGTATTAATTTTGACTGTTTATTTAAAAATCAATTTCTATGTACTAACTATAATTGTAGTTATTTTAAATAAAGTCTATATTGTAATGTAAATTACATTATTTTATAAATTATGTTTTATTGGTTATTTTATGTTTTCTTATTGGATTTTTATACCCCAATAAACCCAAACCCATTTAATACCCCTTAAACCCATTATAACCTATTCTAATTAAATAAACCTATTACCTGTTTACATTACCTTACCCATTTAACCCTATACAACCCTACCCTATCTACACCTAATACCCAACCCGTTATACCCCCTGTATACCGAAACCCAATTACCCAGGCCCCCTAAAACCTACTCTCTACCCTATATATTCAGCTTGTTCATCTTCCCCATCTCAAAACCCCCGCAAATTAAACCCTAGACGCTTTCCTTCTACCTCCCGTTTGTCTCTCCCTCTCTTCCTCTACCTGTGTGCAACCCCGACCACCGACAACTTCTTTGACCCTCTCCCTTCTCCTATCCCGGTCTCTTACAGCAACGCTGCACCCCACCTCGGTCTCCCGTTGCGACGCCCCTGTGCTCTCTTGTGTCGCGATGCCCTGCAGACCACAACGCAGTGCCAACTGCCCTGCAATGCAGCGCCTTCCTGTGCAGTCTACCCTGGGTCCCTATTCCCCACGTCGACGATGCAGCCAGCCAGCATCGCAGCGTGCTTCCCGCCTGTGTGTGCTTCTTCGCCGAGCCATGACGACCACCACCTCGCACCTCCTGTACCGACCGTAGTAGCCCCCCCCGGCCTGTCTCCCTGTCATCGCCATGCACACCTCCCCTCCACCCGATGTCCGAGACGCCAGTCCAGCTCCATTGCTAGTTGTTTGTGAGTTGATCACTTTGAATGTGAGCCGTTGATCATCGTGATCATCTTGATCACCATGATCATGTTCCTTTGGTTTTGATTGTGGGCCATTCGTTTGATCCGATCTTGATCATCTTGATCACCTTGATCTAGGTCGTCCGATCTCTTCTTGATCGTCACGATCATGATGATCGTCAATTTTCTTTGATCGCAGCTGTTCGATCGTTCGATCTTGATCTTCATCGTTATATTCATCATCAGGGAGATCTGGACTGTCCGATCTTGTTGATCTTGATCTTCGATCTCAGCCGTCCGATTATGTTCGTGATCTTGTTCGTGATCATCTCATTCGTGGTTCGTTGTTCGTTGTGTTCGTGCCCAGAAATCTGTTCCCGTTATTCGTTCGTCGAATCCATCGTCGTTTCTCAGGCAAGTAACTTGTATTCTTTTCTTTGTGTAATACAAGTACTAAATACCACCTGTAGTGTAGTTGGGTTCTAGAGACAATTTGTGTGTGAATCCTCTTGTTGATAGTCTCTATTGTGATGATTTGACCATAGTTGCCTCACGACATACATGACATGAAATAACTTAGGTTGACCACTTCTTGTTATATATATGCGTGTTGCTCATATGTTATCATGAGCTCGTTTGTGTTATTCGTGGTAGACTTGTTATGGACTTGTGAAATACCCTATACCATGTTGTTTGGACATCTAGTACACTATACTTCATGTTTGGTTGTGGTTTGGATGAGTTCTATGTGAACTAGTGGACTTTGTGCATATGCGATGTTTTCAATTTTGCTACCTTTTCTGTTTTGATCAGTATTGTAAACCCTATTAAGTTTAGTATTTGAAAATATTTTGTGAATATGATTCATAGAGAATTCTATCTATTTTCTAATCCTTTTGACAGATCTCTGTTTCGTTTTATGGTTTGTGTGTTATGTCTATTTTACTACAGAAGCGTAGAGAGATTTTCAGATTGTGTTTTCTACGAATTCTGAAGAGTGATTTATTTTTATTATGGTGTTAAAATTATTATTTTGATCTGAAATTTTGCTCAGCACATCTAGACTTGATTGGGATTTACCCAGAATTTTGATGAATTTATTTAAGGAGTTTTACAAATCTTTTCATGCTTGCAAATAAAGATTTTACATGCAGAATTTTACTACTGTTCAGTAAAGAACCTGATTTTCGACCTATTTCTACATGCTATTTCCAAAATATTTATGAATATGAAAGTTAGCCTACTGTATCTATTTTCTTACCCTTTTGGCGGATTTGGATTTCGATTTATGGTTTGTGAGATATTGCTGTTTTCGTACTGCAGTGTTTATGATTTCAGATTTGCAAAACTGTCATGTCTTGATGTTTTCTGATTTTACTTGGCTACTCTATTTATATTGGAAAATTATAAAACCTGATTTTCTGTTACTATACATATAGGGGAACACCCTAGATTTTTTAGTGGATTTAACTTGTGAATTTTCATGCTGTTTTCCTGACTTTGAATACCATCTTCTGATTTCTGGCTGAACATATTTTTTGGATTCAAATCAGTTTTGAGTTATGATTTTGTGAAACACTATATGACTTATATATATCTGCTGGATTCGGCCGGGAGTCTGTTTTCCAGACTCTTTGACGGATCCAGATTTGTATTTTTATAGCAATGGAAATTCCAGATTTAGTGCAGTATTGTCTTGCTGTCCTGAACTAGAGTTTTCATTGTTATATCCTAATATGTGTTGTTTATCACCTATACATGTTTATCTTTCATTCTATACCTGTTACTTGTTCATGCCATGTTATTCTTGTCCTGTTTGTGACACATATATGTCTGTTTAATAATAATAACAAGTAATCAAGCTGGGGTTAAGGAAAAGACCTTAGTAGTGGACAATATAGGTATGTGTACTCAGAAGGGGGCCCGTGATCCCATTACTTGTTGCCATGTTTCATGCTTTCATGATTCATGCCTGTTATTATTATATTCTGTCATGAACTCATGATTACATGATTCATACCTGTTATTATTATATTATGCCATGAACTCCCGATTACATGATTCATGCTTGTTATTACCTGTTGCCAGGTTTCATGACTACATGATTCATGCCTATTTCTGTTGCCATGATTTTATTATGTGATTTGTGCCTGTTTATTTGTTACTTGTTACTTGACTTGACGCTTGAGTACACGGCCCTATCGAAACCCACCACTGGGCCTAAACATAACTTGACTGTATGTAGCAACCATGTGATAAAAACTGGGGCGCATGAAGTGCTACCTAGATAGTAATAATACAAGACCTGAACATAATTACTTGACACTCGTTACTTGATTACTTGTACATGATACATGATACCTGCTACTTGTTCACTTGATACTTGATACTTGATACTTGCTACTTGTACTTGATACTCGACACTTGTTACTTGATACTTGTTTACATGATACTTGTTTTACTTGACACTTGATACCTGCCACTTATGCTTGTTCATCTTGCCATGTTAGTTGTTATATTCTGTCATCATGCCTAGTCCATGCTATTAGTTATCTTTTCCCATGTACTTGTATCCTACACTACAAGCGACCCGTAACTTGTATTGACGGGAATTTGTTTTTCTTTTTTTTCTTCCTGCAATTTATTAAATTGCAGATTTTGGAGATCAACTGTCAGATGGAATAGGCAAGATGAGATACTAGATGCTAAAATTTGGCTATTATAATTTCTTGTTGCATATTTTGAACAATTGTATCTTGTACTTGGATTATTTGTATTGGGCAATGTGACCCAGGATATTTGACTAATTCAGATCTGGATTATTTGAGAATAATATATTTTGGTTTCAAGTATTCTTGTTGGTATTTTGATTTATATATGCATACTTG